>SKCR01025404.1:0-155581 GCA_019454045.1 Zanthoxylum bungeanum
TCCGCATTATCGATGTCCATTCTCGATAATACTACGGCTAGGGATATTTAATGATTAAACCTTTATGGATTGATACTGTCTCATATCATCTCAATCCAGTACTAATCATATGGACTTTTGCCATTTATATATCAAAGTAAATAAAATTACAAAACGGCAAAAGGCAATTTCATTATCACATAGTTAATTTTGTACAATAATACAATATCATTTACAAACAGTGACGCTATGGGACATAATGTCTAACAATTACATGTCCATGCACAAATAAAAGAGTAACTAAGTACATAATGCAAAAAGACACTTAAGGATGCAATTAGGCATTAAAGTAAGCATGCTATGACGTGGTGCAAAAGAAGATAACTAATATGACACAAACACACATGTGAGCACTTTTCGAAGTGTGACGTGGATTGTATCCCAAGTACAGACCGCATTACCGTCCACTCGGAATCAGCTACTACGATTTATGTCTGGGTTTCCATCCGATATACTACAAGAAATAATACTCAAATGCTATCATAACATGGATATATGAATTATAACTACGTTAAGGCAAGACTAAGGTAAATGATGCAATCATAGATGAAAGACACGGAAAATATCGTGGTAAAGGTAGCCTTTTAGGTCTTCCCCCAAATGGAGAACCTTTTAATCCAACAAAATAAGCACATGCGCCTTTCATTACAATGCATACAAAGACAATGATAATAATATCAAACTTAGTATGCCCGATTGGACATATCTTACATCCAACCGAACACACATCAACCAGCGCGGCAAAGCATCGTGGTAAAGGATTTTAACCCCTCAAAATAGGGGACCTTTAATCCGACTTACTAAGCCCATGCGCTCGATTGCGTCATGCATAAACAAGTAACATGCAGAATTCAAATGACGAAAAATAAATAAATCACAGCAATATAAAACAAAAGAAGGTTTCGTTTACTCAAGCGGTACGTTGAGTTATATCCCGAGTACAGATCATACTACCGTCCATTCGGAATCGGCTATGAAATTTATGTCCGGGTTTCCATCCGATATACCGTGAGAGTTGACACATCTTTCATTTTATTCCAAGGCCACAACATACAATATTTCGTAATACATGCATATTTATCTACTCAAGGGCCACACCATGCATTTCAACATAACAATCATGTGAACAATACTCAATAAATAATAAAAATAAAACAGAAAACGAATGTGGAAAATACCCTCAGTTCTAACCTTTCTTGCCGACTTTCGGACTTGCGTTTCACGGAGATCGGAAGGGTAAAGCTCCTCAACTTCTCCGGTTCACTGGTTTAGCGTCTTAGCTAACTGTTTTGCTGTTTTGCTTGTTGTTTGACCTCCGTTTTGCTGTTGTTGTCTCTGTATTTTCTGCTCATTGTTTCAGGTCACTGTTTGGTGTTTTAATGGACTGTTTTGGGTGATTTGGAGGGCTAATTGGGTGCGACTTTTAAGGGCTTTGAGGGGGTACTTTATGCAGTTTTTTAGTTCAGTTTTAAGGTGATTTTAGGGCTGTTTTATGGGTTAAAATCGCAAAAACAAACTGGGCAAAATGGTCATGATGTGCGGCAGTTTTAGGGGCAGTGAAGGGCGTTTTTTGTGACTGTTTTGGTGTGCATGGGGGGGGGGGGGGGGAGTGTTTGGGGCTGTTTTGTGCGACTTTAGGACTGCATTTGAAGCTTATTTTGGTGTGGATTAGGGCTATGAAAGGTGGCTAAAGATGCAGCAAATGGGGCTGTCTAAGGGATGGGTATTCGGTGGTGAGAGTGGATGAGATGGAGAGAAATTTTGTTGCTTCTTTCTTGGTGTGTGCGTGAATGTGTGCTAGGGTGTATGGGCGTGAATTCCAATTGTGTGAAGGGAGTGCATGGCTTTGGTTAGGGGTTGTTTATATAGAGAAGGGTTAGGGCTTCACCTTGTCTCACAAGGAAAGGATTTGGTGCATTCAATTAGGATATGATTTAGTGTTAGACAAGGAAAGCAATGGATTTGATTGGGGGACATGTCTTGGCTAGATTAGGAATACAATATATTTGATTAGTGTTAATTAGGCATTTAATTTGTTAGATTAGGAAGTCAATATTTATAATTGGTTATGATTGATTTTAATTAGGCATAATATTTCTTTAATTTAGTATATAATATTTTGGATTAGGAAGTTACATTATTTTAATTTGGTATAATTATATTTTATGTCTTATTTAATTTGGTATGATTTTATTTCATGTTTTATTTAATTTGGTAAATGGCTTAATTAATTATTTTATTTAATTTGGTATATTATTTAATTAATATTTTATTTAATTGGGTTGTATTTTGAGGGCCTTGGGCGTGTGGGCCAAGTGTGGTGGGCTAGGTGTTGTGTTGGTTTGGTGAGTGGGTTTGGGCCAGGTTAAATGGTTCTGGGTTTTTTAGGCTAAAGGTGCTTTAAAACGGAGGTCCAACGAGTGAGCCTGGAGCTAAACAAGTGAATAAACTTTAACGAAGTACCGATTCCCTTCCGACAACCGTTTCCCGCAACTTCCTCGACTAAAAAGGTAGTGTCTCCAAATGAGACTCATCATAGGGACTCACATGCAAAAATACAGTGCCTACAGTTAGATTAATTAGTGTTTTGGAAATACTAGATTAATTAATTAATTGTGTTAATTACACTTGAAATGGATTAATATATAATTTGGAATGATATATTAATCTAATTTGTTATATTTGGGCTAATGGGCTTGGTTGGGCCAAATTTTGGTCTTGGATCATATTTGGGCCTAAACCATTTCCATAAAGTCCAAAAATATGACATTGGGCCTTTAATAATTTAATTGGGCCTAATGGGCCTAAATTGATTTTATGGCATTAGGTGATTCCTAACTTGGGCCTTGGCATATTGGGTTTGATCCATAATGGCCAAAACTCGTGCCTAAAGAATTAATTGAAAGCCCATTGGACTTTAATTGAATAGTATTGGATGCTAATTGGGCATTTGAGACTCAATTGGATTTGATTTGGAATCCAAGTCCTTAAAGGCACTATTGAAAGAGTGATTGTTTAATTTGGAATTAAACATGAATTAATATTGGATACAATTTAAATTGGATTTGAAATTGTAGTTCGATATAATTCAAGAATACGTACTTTGAGTATTTATTCTTAAATGAGTTTGACTCATGCAAATCAAATTATTTTTGAACATTGGATGGTCATTAATTCAAAGATTAATTAATTGGATTAGATTGATTGAATAACATGCTATGTGTGAATACTTGGATGTATTGTATGAATAATGTATATCGGATGGATATTAGAAGGGTGAGGGCAATTTTGAAAATTGTTGTATGTATGGTACTTATTTATTAAATTGGACCTGCGTGTCCAGCTTATTATCTCTCTTTTATTTGTATTTCTCTTCTCACCAATTCCCCTCAATGTAAATGAGGTTTCTTTTAGTGTTATGTAATTGGGTAGAAGTAAGAATAGTGCTAGCCGAAGAGTGGAAATGGAGAGATTTGTTCTAATAACAATTTGTTATATATCCATCCGCATATCATTATTAAATTTTATCACGCCTGAATATGCTTTTAGAATGCATGCTTAAGGGTGTATGATGAGACCCAATCAAAGATAATAAATTGGTTGCCAATTTACGCGAAAAACCCTCATTCAATATTAAGCATTTTTCATTCCATTGAGTGGTTCTTTCTCAAGATCCAAGATTGGCATTGGTTTGTTGGCAAAAGTCAAGACCTTTGTCCATCGCGGATGTGTTTGAACCGCGTAAGCTTTGTTCCATATCGTATGTCTTGGGCGGTTGTGACTTATTGGCCAAAGTCAAGGTCACTTTGAGTTCATCGACTTCGATTACAAAGCTTTACCACTGTCGATGGGTCACGCTTAACTGAAATCATTAAGTTTGTTGAGCCAAAGCCAAGGCTTAGTTGATTCAGAGGAAAAAGGTTAGGAAATATATTGGATATATTTACATATATTGGATATATGTTTCGGACTTGGAGGTCCACCTACTGGATCTAGGAATTGGATGGGATCCAATTGATCTTAGAGATCTACCTAGTTAAGTTTCATACAACTTGTTGGCCAAAGTCAAGGTTGTGTGTTATTTAACGGGATCCTAGCCCACTAGGAAACTAGGTTTCCTGAGAACTCCACACAGGGTTAGAGGCTCGCCGAAAAATAGTGGGAGGCAAGTATTAAATTTGCAATTTCGTTTAGATATTTTCCAATACGCGCTCATTTTATTTTTCGTCATTAATTATACATATATTAGTTGGAATAATATTCAATTGTTTTTTTAAATGAACAGTTGGACTTTATTCAAATTACTTCATTTGTAGTTGGTTATATAGTTGGACTATAGTAATCAATACATTTGAAAGTAACCAATCAAATTGTAGTTAATTATATAGTTAGACTATAGTAATCATTACATTAGATTGTACCCGAAATCGTTGATTGGATAGTTGGACTGTAGCAATAAAAATGACTTGAAAGATTAGCGTCAAATGACATAATCCTGGGTGAAAATGTCTTTAACGGCTTTAATTTTCCAAATTGGTAAAAGAATCTCAGGATAGTCCTGGGAGCTGAGAAGTTACTCTATTTGATAGAGAAACCTCTCGGGCCTGAGCCCGGAGTTGAGCAAATAGTGGAGCATGAGCTTTGGAAGACTCATAACTTTAGTGCTCAATCCGTTATGCTTGCTGCAATGACTCTTTAATTTCTTCGTCAGAACTAAGGATTATATCCTTATACCATGATGAAGAAATTAAAGGATCTTCATAGATCTATTTATTAGATCTTAGAAGTACGAATTGCAAAAGAAGCTCTTTCACTCGCGTGTGTCAGAGGGTACGTCTGTCGAGCACTAGGTGTCACATATGATTGCTGACATCGAACAGCTAGGTAAGTTGGGCATTACCTACGAGGGTGAGACTTCCATAGATTTGATCTTACAGTCTCTACACAAATGCTGGGCGGGTTCGTCATGAACTTCAACATGATGAACCAAAAGAAAACTCTTGGAGAGTTAATGGCTATACTCAAGGAGGAAGAGCCAGAGCTTCTAAAAGGGCAAGAAGCGGAATGTGCATTTTACTTTGACATCCTAGAAGGCCAAGACTTGGCCGAAGGCTTCTGGGGGTGTGAAGAAAAGGGCAAGGCTAAATCTTCACAGTCTTCTGGGAAGACAAAGGACATATCCCAAAATGTCTGCCTAAGCTGTGGCAAACGGGGTCACTGGAAGCGTGACTGCCGTATGGACAAGGCATAAATGAAGGAACTGAAGGTGGGACAAGGCTCTGGCTTCAGGTATGTTTGTTATAAACATGTCCACTGCTGGTTTTAAAATTGGATTTTAGATACTGGATGTGGTACATAAATATATGTACTGATGTGTATGATCTGCTGAATAGCAGGAGACTGGCTTCAGATGAGATCGACCTACAAGTCGGAAACGGGACGAGAGTCGCTATTTTGGCCGTAAAAACCTAAGTTTTGGAACTGTCCTTAGGGCATGTACTTAAATTAGAAGACTGTTATAATGTACCTAGTTTGACTAAGAACATTATCTCTGTATCTAGTTTAACCTGTTTGAGGGTATACCTTTATGTTCCGAAACACCAGGTGTTTTGTCTATAAAGATGATATTGAGATATACACATTAGATGTGACTAACAATATTTATATTTCGAATATAAATGAATCTCAATATATAACATGACAAACAAAAGGCTCAAACTGAGTAAATCATATGAGACTTATTTGTGGCATTGTCGTCTGGGACATATTAACAAGACTCGTATATCCACACTTTCGAAGAGTTGATACTTGGACGGATTTGATCCTAATTCAAATGATGTCTACGAATCATGTTTATTAGGCAAAGTGCCTAAAACACCTTTTACATGGTAAAAGTATACGAGCCACCGATCTGTTAGCCCTCGTTCATAGTGACGTAAGTGAGCCCATGTCTAGCTAGGCTAGAGGTGGATATGAATACTTAACCTTTACGGATGTGGCATCGCATTTTGGTTATGTGTATCTTATGAAACACAAGTCAGAAACTTTTGAGAAATTGAAAGAGTTTCGACACGAAGTAGAAAAAACAGACCGATAAAAGTATTAAAACATTACGGTTGGACCATGGTGGATAATACTTAAATAAATGAGTTTCTGGATTACTCGAAAGAGTATGGTATTCTTCCATAGCGGACTCCTCCCAGAACACCTCAATTTTACGGTGTGACGGGCAGGGGGCATAGATGCCAAACAAACCTGACCCCTATCCATCGTCGTAGAAGCTGTTCCTAGGAAAGATTATGGTTCTCGGGTATCCAATCAATTAATCCCCCAAACCGGGGGAGCTTAAGCGAAAATGAAAGAGTAGGCTGAGGGGGAAGCCACTAATTTAGTAGACAGCGAGTATAACTTAGTTGGACATGGTAATACTTATTTTGAATAAGGTTCCATGAAAATCTGTTAGACATACTTCATATTAGATATGAACAGGAAAGAAACAAGGTTTCTCATTCTTGAAGATTTGGGAATGTTGGGCATACTCTAAATGTTTGGAAGATACCAAACTAGAACCCAACTCGGATAAGTGCCTATTTATAGATTATCCCAGGGAAACCAAAGTATAGTACTTATACAACCCACAAGAGAACAATGTATTTGTTGCTCTCCATGCGATTTTCCTCGAAAAGGAATTCCTAAATGCAGTGGTAAGTGGGAAGAAAGTAAAACTCGATGAAAATCGGAGTGATACTATTCCATGCACCGATCCCTTACAGAACATGAACAGTTCATCAGGGATGAAACTGTACCACAATCTTCGAATACACAAGAACCACGTATGTCGGAGAGAGTCAGAAAAAAACTTGTGAGGTATTGGTTTCTGATCTCACCTTATGTATGTAGGAAACATTTTCCCTCGCGCAGCGGAAGTGGTTAGGCCCACGGATCGAACTTGAAAATCTTTTCTGCTTTGCCCTTCCTTTGACCGAATGGTACCAGTGGGTATACTGAAATTTTGCTTCTGTTTTACACAAGATTTCAGCCCCGGAATGCCCCCGAAACAGTCCCCGAACAGCCCCTTGAACTGCAGTGAAAAACGGACTGGTTTGCACCTGTTACACGCGTGAACTGCACCCAAACCAGTCCATAATTTGCGTGATCTGCTGTAGGCTTTTAGGTCTGATTTTTCACTCAAAAAAAATCCTAACTCAGCCCTAAAATTATCCCAAAGTGTTTCCCAAAACCCGAATGAAAACCAAACATAAACCGAGCCCAAAATTGTATGATATGCGCGCAGCAGTGGGGAAATTTGTTCCTCACTGCCGTGACTTGCTGGTGAGAGGGAGAGAAGGTTTTCCAATGCCACAAGATCTACCGAGCTATGTCTCTTTACTTACGGAGGGTAGTGTGGGCTACACTCACAAATTAATCCCTAAACGTTTTAGAGATTAAATCACACACCGAAATAATTTTCAGGTTCTTCAATTAACTTTCTCAACTCTTGAGAGCATGAAGAAGAGAATGAGGCTAGGGTTTTCTATTTTTGTATTTCTAAAAAGAAAAAGTAATTTTCTTTTTATACTTAGGGTAATTTGTTTCATAAAACAAATCAACCAATAGTCTCCTACCCTTATAATTTTCGACCAAGGTAAGGAATTTTTGTTTTGATTTTTTTTCCAAAACAAACAAATCCCATTCCTTACTCAATGAAGAATTCGGCCAAGGCATTGAATTTTGATTTGATTTTGTTTCCGAAACAACAAATCCTATTCCTTATCCAATGAGGAATTCGGCCATGGTGATGAATTTTGATTTGATTTTGTTTCCCAAACAAACAAATCTTATTCCTTATCTAATAAGGAATTCGGCCATGGCAAGGATTTTTGTTTCCAAAATAAATCTTAGCCTTATTAAATTATATCATATATATAATTCAATATTATATTTTAATAATTATCATATAATTATTAATACCCTACATTAACTTTTAATGTATAGTTTCAAGTGTGATGTAATTAATATTATAATCATATTAATAATATTTATTCTTTGTGAGTATACAATTGGACTGTCCAATTATATTAACTCCGCTAAAGTATATTGAGCTAGTACGGGGACCAAATGGACCTACGGTTCCGAGCTCCAATAATCTCGAATATTAATTAAGCTCTTAATTAAATACTCTGAATTATTAACTCTGGGTTATTCCACTAAAAATCCGAAGTTGCACTCTCGTTGCCGTAGATGAAATATTAAGCCGAACCAAGTCGGTGTCCCCGATATTGTCATTGCATACGAATTGAACCTTCACGAGTATCTCGTAATTAGAGCCGGGTCATAATGTCCGCTATACCCCTCTAATTATTTTTACCTTAAGTACCATTGATTCTCCAATGAACGATTTATTCATAACTATTATGAATATTAATCTTTCTATTCGTAATCGAAAGACTTGAGCGCTCAAATCATTCAAGTACCGAATCAACCCTTAAGAAAGATACTCATCTACTTCTCGCAAGAAGGAGTGAACTCCATGTCTATGTAAAATGTTCCCAGCTACAAAACAAACTCTGCCCCCAAAGTACGTAGCTATAGGTTGGGATTGCTACACAAACCTCACCTTTGTAAATCAAAGGACACAGCCTGCCATGCAGGAGTTTGTAGTACACTCAGGATTAAGATCAATCCATATATGACCATCAAGTAGATGGAAATGACTTTCTTTGCTTAACGGATATTATAAGAATGTCATTTCTATCTGGGTCCAGTCCTATATGATCGCATCATACAAGGTGCCTCCATTCTCATGTCTCTACATGGACGATCCGGATTAAGATCACCATACAAATATAAAATGGACCGCAGCTATAGATAAACCACAAACAAAGTATCTGGTTTGTTTGCTCTCTATGGACTATTTAAGATTACTAACTTCAGACTCAAATCATCTGGTGTATGACACTCATACATTAAGTCTGAAGGTACATAAGTAATCTACAATATTTACGAAGATATATAATATGCGAAAGATAAACAAACAATTTGATAAATGAATAATGCATCGTTTTATTTCAAAACGCATGAAACCGTTTACATCACATGTAGATCTAGGGCATACATCCCAACAATCTCCCACTTGCAATAGAGCAAATGGGACATGTCACGTAATCCTAGACCATCTAGGAGACCTTCAAAAATTGTAGCCGGCAAGGTCTTTGTAAACGGATCAGCAAGGTTCTCTACAGATGCAATCTTTGTGACGGTAACGTCTCCTCTCTGCACTATCTCTCTGATGAGATGATATTTCCTCTCTATATGCTTTCCCCTCTTGTGGCTTCTTGGTTCTTTGGAGTTTGCCACTGCTCTATATTATCGCAATAGAGGGTGAGTGGTCTATCCATATCTGGAACAACTTCCAGATCTCCCAAGAATTTACGGAGCCAGACTGCTTCCTTAGCTGCTTCACAAGCCGCTACATATTCAGCCTTCATGGTGGAGTCGGCAATGCAAGATTGCTTTATTGCTCCGCCCACAATAGCCCCACCACCTAGGGTGAACACTGATCCAGATGTGGATTTCCTGGAATCAACCCATCTGAAAATCAGAGTCTGTGTATCCCCTTAGGATCATATCCTCACTGGAATATACTAGCATATAATCTCTCGTTCTCTTAAGATACTTGAGAATGTTTCAAAGCCACCCAGTGATCCAATCCCGGGTTTGACTGAAACCTACTGACTACTCCCACTGCAAAACAGATGTCCGGTCTCGTGCATAACATGGCATACATGAGACTACCAACTGCTGAGGCGTATGGGATATGTCTCTTTTCCTCAACACTTTGAGGTGTCTTAGGGGACTGTTCTTTTTACAAATGAATTCCATGCCGATAAGGCAGATTGCCTTTCTTGGAATTCTGCATCCCAAATCGCACAAGGATCTTGTCGATGTAGGATGCCTGAGACATAGCTAACAGTCATTTCTTGCGATCCCGAAGTATCTGGATCCCAAGAACATAACTGGCCTCTCCCAAATCTTTCATTTGGAATTGTCAGCTAGCCAGGTTTTTACGTCTGATAATATCCTTACATCATTCCCAATAAGTAAAATATCATCAACGTATAAAATAAGAAAAACCACCTTCCCGTCAATGACGCGCTTGTATACACAAGGCTCATCAAGATTCTGCTCAAAATTATAAGACTTGATCGTTGTCAAATCTTATATTCCAAGATTGAGATGTTGCTTGAGTCCATAAATGGAACCTTTGCAGTTTGCAAACTTTTTGCTCTTGACCTTGGGCGATGAACCCTTCTGGTTGTATCATATATATACTTTCATCAAGATTGCCATTCAAGAATGCAGTATTGACATCCATTTGCCAAATTTCATAGTCATAATATGAGGCAATGGATAGAAGAGTGCGGATGGATTTAAGCATAGCTATAGGCGAAGAACGTTTCCTCATAGTCAACTCCCTCTTTCTGGGTATAACCCTTGGCCACTAGTCTAGCCTTGAAGGTCTATACCTTCCCATCTGATCCCCTCTTCCTCTTGTAGATCCACTTGCAACCTATGGGTTTCACCCCATCAGGTTGGTCTACAAGTTCCCAGACGAGTTGGAGTACATGGACTCCATCTCTAGGTTCATGGCTTTGAGTCATTCCTCTTTGTCAGAATCATCCATTGCACTACTATAGGTCAATGGATCATCTATACCATCGCTGGAGTCGATAACTTGTGCCTCTCCAACCCCTAGGAAGCGATCAGGTTGTCGCACAACCCCCCCACTGCATCTAGGTGGTAGATCATTCTAACTGGGTAGCATCTGACTATCAGATGTCGAAGGTGTTATGTATTTGTCAAATTTCGTTGACGATGGCGTACTGGTCGAACCCTAAGTAACTCCTCGAGTAAATTTTACTACGAGGCTTGAACTCCTCATGTAGTCCTCATCTAGAAACATAGCATTTGTCGATACAAATACTTTGTTATCATCGGGACTGTAGAAGAATCCACCCATAGTCTCCTTCGGGTAGCCTACAAATAGGCACACCTGAGAACGTGGTTCCAACTTTGTAGTCTTATTCTTCAGCACATGTGCTGGACACCCCCATATGCGGAAATGTGGTAAACTAGTTTTACGACCATTCCACAACTCTAAGGGAGTCTTAGGAACAGACTTAGATGGAACTACATAAGGATATACATTGCGGTTTGCAGTGCATATCCCCAGAAGAACTAGGTAGTGAGCTATAACTAAACATAGATCTCATCATGTCTAGTAGGGTTCGATTTCTCCTTTCTGCAACACCATTTTGTTGTGGTGTTCAGGTGCTGTGAGCTGGGATACTATCCCATGCTCAACTAAGAATTCCTCGAAATCTCTGTCAAGGTATTCCCCTCCACGATCTGATCGTAGAGTTTGATTTGATTGTCTACCTAATTGGTTCTCAACCTCAGCACGATACTCCTTGAACTTTTCAAAGGTATCTGATTTGTGATGCATTAGGTAGACATACCATATCTTGAATAATCGTCAATGAATGTGACAAGAAGTATTCATAACCACCTCGGGCTTTTACATTCATCGGTCCGCAAACGTCCGAATGTATTAGTTCTAATGGTTGATTGGCTCTTATACCTTTTCCAGTGAAAGGTCTCTTGGTCATTTTTCCTTCTAAACAGGATTCACAAACTGGTAAAGTCCCAAACTTTAACTGGTTTAAGGCTCCGTTCTTTATCAATCTATTTATCCGGTCAAGGTTGATGTGACCCAGTCTAAGATGCCATAGATATGTGTCATCCTGAGAAATCTTTGGCCATTTTGTTTTAGGTTTTTCAACCTTAAACATTTCAGTGTTGAGCAGTGACCTATGTGTTAACGGTCTTAACACATAAAAGTTATTTTCTGAGTTTCATGTGCATATAGTTAATCCATTTCTACCAATAATAACCAAATTTCTATTAAAAGAAACTGAATAACCATCATCCAAAAGTCTAGAACAGAAATCAGATTCCTGCGAAAACCAGGAATGAATAAACATTGTTCAAATTTAAATAACTATTATTAATAAAATTTAAACTGGAAACTCCCACTGCTCTTGCTGAAACGACATCCCCTGTCCCGACCCTCATGGTGTAATCACATGCAGCAAGGTCCCTCCATGAATCAAGTAGCTGTAAAGAAGAACAAACATGGTTAGTGGCCCTAGAATCAATAATCCAAGCGGATTTATCATCCTCCACTAATAGAGATTCAATAACGAGTAAATCATATTACCTGTTTCCTTTTTCTCCTTTAGCTCAACAAGGTATTTAGGACAGTTCCTTTTCCAATGCCCATTCTTGTCGCAGTGGAAACATTTTGCTTTGGGCTTGGCATCCTTGGAGCTTTTCTTGTTCTTCTTTTTCATGGGCTTACCCTTAGCCTTTCCAGTGCTTTTCTTCTTCTTCTTTGCAGATTTAGAAGATTCGGCAACATTTGCCTCTGCATTGGACTTACGAGGATCCACAAGCATGGACTCGTAATGGGTGAGCTCTTTAAGCAGTTGGGTCAAGTAAAAGACAACTTGTTCATAACATGTTTCTTTTAAACTGCAGGAAACTCTTCGGAAGAGTTTCCATAATCATGGTCACCTGGCTACACTCGTCAATACGAGCTCCATGGTTTTCAGCAGTGTTGAGATAAGTCATCATCCTAAGACGTGCTCTCAGACTGATGTCTCATCCTTCATCCTAGCAGTCATCGCTGAGACCATGGCCTCATGGCGTTGACGCTCCGAAGGCTGCCCAAACATGCCCTGCAATGACTCCATCATCTGAGATACTAGAGCCATAGGTTCATGCTTTGCAACAAGAACCTCAGACATCCCTGCTAGCAAGTATAGCGGGCTTTCTCATTTGCTGCGACCCATTTTTGGTAGGTATCGCGCACAGCTTGGCCAGCATTTCTGGCCGGCTCGAGAGGACGTTCCTCCGTCAGGACAAACTTCAGGTCTTCACAGACCAATGTAGCGTTCATGTTTTTTCCACTTAACATAGTTTTCTCTGGTCAATTTATCGTTTGAGAGTATGGAAATAATTGGAGAAACCATGGCTGAAAATAAAATAAACATGCATTCAACATTCATTCATCGCATATTAAAATCATCAAAGAATTTTGGCATAAAATTAAACATGATGCAAGAACCATGAATATGAATTAGAACCTAAGAGAATTGCTACGCCACGGAAACCTATCATCCCACAAGTAAGTGCCGCCGTAGGGTAGGTCAAGTACTCGCATGATAGATCGAGACAATCTCAGTCAATTTATATATGATGTGGGAATAACTCTTATTCCTATATTAAACACACCATTTTATTTGATCAAGGAATTTCATTAACAGTTAATTATTCCTTTGTGAGTGTAACCCGCCGTTTCGGGATTCTTTGACTTACCGAGTGAAGTGTCGCCGTAGGGTAGGTCAGTTCACAAGATACATCTAGAATTCCTATCCTCTCGGAACCCAAACCTGATATTGACCCAAAATGGACCCATCCGTAGGGGGGACGAAAACAAAGCCGTCTCGAGGCACCTTTTGAATCTCACGTTTTTGGACTAACAACGGAGATCGTGGGATGTACTGTCGTATATCCATCTCCCACTCATTATTTTAAATATTAAGTTTCTATCTAAAAATTCTAAATTTTATTATTTTAACTACTGTGGATAAACTTATGGCGGCTAAATCATAATTGTTATTTACACTAGTTTTTCATAAGTGAGCTAAAATCAATTTTAACTATTAAAATTGTGTCACTAATATTAGTCTCTACTAATATGTTTACTCTATTTAAACTAATTTAATTAGAGTGGTATAAGTGAGTTACAATATTTTAACTCTTAAAATACTAGGCACTTAAAGGGTCTAAAATCATGGAATTCAATTAAACATTTTAATAAATTTTTAGTGCGTTATAAAATCCAATGGTATGGTATTGTATCCCGAGTGCAGACCATATTTCCATCCATTCGGAATCGGCTATGGAATTTATATCCGGGTTTCCATCCTATATACCTATGGAATTTATTATGCACCAATTTAAGCCCAATATATTAGAATTCAAGTTTTAGACTATAAATCCAATTAATCTAATTAATGATTTCATTGCATATCATTTTTTAACTTAAACATTTTAAATTACATAAAATCATAATTTTATGTTTATAATGATAATGCATCTATGACATGTTATGGCAAGTAAAATGCATGAGTGGGCACCCTAAGCTATATGACATGTTATTCAAACAATTCGAAATAAACATACATATAACATAAAAATTATTTTGCATTGACCGGGCTCTTATTTTTCCTATACTAATCTAATTAGTACAAAAATTCACCAAGGCATTCCTTGGCCTTCAAATCCCGCTCCAAAGTGGCGTTGGCTCTCCTTGCAACTTCGTGCTCCAAATTACAAAGAATTGAAACTTTACATTCAAAATTAAAATTACAACAAATATAAACAATGGCCTTATGGCCTTACATCCCAAAACCAAAACCAACTACAAAAATAAAAGCCCAGAAAAATTTACGATCAATGCAAAATCCATTCATCACATGAAATAACAAACCATTCATCACATGAATATCACAATGTGCCCACTCATCTAAACATGCATATCATATTTATAACTCATATAAATATATTAAAAACAGAAACTTTAAATGAAAAAGTGAAGGGTTAAGAGTACTTTTCAACCTCGCTCTTGATGCCAATTGTAGGAAACGCTTTCTCTCGCGCAGCGGAAGCGGTTAGGCCCACGGATCGAACTTGAAAATTTTTTCTGCTTTGCCCTTCCCTTGACCGAATGGTACCAGTGGGTATACTGAAATTTTGCTTCTGTTTTACACAAGATTTCAGCCCCGGAATGCCCCCGAAACAGTCCCCGAACAGCCCATTGAACTGCAGTGAAAAGCGGACTGTTTTGCACCCGTTACACGCGTGAACTGCACCCAAACCAGTCCACAATTTGTGTGATCTGCTGTAGGCTTTTAGGTCTGATTTTTCACTAAAAAACAATCCTAACTCAGCCCTAAAATTACCCCAATGTGTTTCCCAAAACACGAATTAAAACCAAACATAAATCGAGCCCCAAATTGTATGATATGCGCGCGGCAGTGGGGAAATTTGTTCCTCACTGCCGTGACTTGCTGGTGAGAGGGAGAGAAGGTTTTCCAATGCCACAAGATCTTCCGAGCTATGTCTCGTTACTTACGGAGGGTAGTGTGGGCTACACTCACAAATTAATCCCTAAACATTTTTGAGATTAATCACACACCGAAATAATTTTCAGGTTCTTCAATTAACTTTCTCAACTCTTGAGAGCATGAAGAAGAGAATGAGGCTAGGGTTTTCTATTTTGTGTATTTCTAAAAAGAAAAATATAATTTTCTTTTTATACTTAGGGTAATTTGTTTCATAAAACAAATCAACCAATAGTCTCCTACCCTTATCAATTTTCGGCCAAGGTAAGGAATTTTTGTTTGATTTTGTTTCCAAAACAAACAAATCCCATTCCTTACTCAATGAGGAATTCGGCCAAGGCATTGAATTTTGATTTGATTTTGTTTCCCTAACAAACAAATCATATTCCTTATCAAATGAGGAATTCAGCCATGGTGATGAATTTTGATTTGATTTTGTTTCCCAGACAAACAAATCTTATTCCTTATCTAATAAGGAATTCGGCCATGGCAAGGATTTTTGTTTCCAAAATAAATCTTAGCCTTATGAAATTATATCATATATATAATTCAATATTCTATTTTTAATAATTATCATATAATATTAATACCCTACATTAAATTTTAATGTATAGTTTCAAGTGTGATGTAATTAATATTATTAATCATACTAATAATATTATTCTTTGTGATTATATAATTGGACTGTCCAATTATATTACTCCGCTAAAGTATATTGAGCTAGCAGGGGGACCAAATGGACCTACGGTTCCGAGCTCCAATAATCTCGAAATATTAATTAAGCTCTTAATTAAATATTCTGAATTATTAACTCCGGGATATTCCACTAAAAATCCGAAGTTGCACTCTCGTTGCCGTAGATGAAATATTAAGCCGAACCAAGTCGGTGTCCACCGATATTGTCATTGCATACGAATTGATCCTTCACGAGTATCTCGTAATTAGAGTCGGGTCATAATGTCCATTATACCACTCTAATTATTTTTACCTTAAGTACCATTGATTCTCTAATGAACGATTTATTCATAACTATTATGAATATTAATCTTTCTATTCGTAATAGAAAGACTTGAGTGCTCAAATCATTCAAGTACCGAATCAACCCTTAAGAAAGATACTCATCTACTTCTCGCAAGAAGGAGTGAAATCCATGTCTATGTAAAACGTTCTCAGCTATAAAACAAACTGTGCCCCCAAAGTACGTAGCTATTGGTTGGGATTGCTACACCAACCTCACCTTTGTAAATCAAATGACACAGCCTGCCATGCAGGAGTTCGTAGTACACTCAGGATTAAGATCAATCCATATATGACCATCAAGTAGATGGAAATGACTTTCTTTGCTTAACGGATATTATAAGAATGTCATTTCTATCTGGGTCCAGTCCTATATGATCGCATCATACAAGGTGCCTCCATTCTCATGTCTCTACATAAACGATCCGGATTAAGATCGCCATACAAATATAAAATGGACCGCAGTTATAGATAAACACAAACAAAGTACCCGGTTTGTTTGCTCTCTATGGACTATTTAAAATTACTAACTTCAGACTCAAATCCTCTGGTGTATGACACTCATACACTAAGTTGAAGGTACATAAGTAATCTACGGTATTTACGAAGATATATAATATGCGAAAGATAAACAAACAATTTGATAAATGAATAATGCATCGTTTTATTTCAAAACGCATGAAACAGTTTACATCACATGTAGATCTAGGGCATACATCCCAACAATGTAGATATTAATCTTATTGAGAAAGATAGACCGACTACGTATAAGGAAGTGATACAAGGTATCGACTCCTTTTATGGCAAAGTACCATGAAGTCCGAAATGGATTCCATGTATACCAACCATGTTTGGATACTGGTTGATGCACCAGAAGACGTTAAACCTATTGGTTGCAAATGGGTCTTCAAGAAAGATAGACATGGATGGAAACATACAAATGTACGCAACTAGGCTTGTACAGAAAGGGTATCGTCAACGACATAGTGTCGACTACGACAGAACTTTTTCACTTGTTGCCATGATTAAATCCATTCGGATAATGCTTGCTAATTGTGAATATTTCGATTATGAAATATGGAAACTAGACGCCAAAATCGCTTTCCTTAACGTAAACCTTTTGGAGGATGTTTGTATGCAACATCCTGACGGTTTTGTCATTCCAAAACATGCAAACAAGGCTTGCAAGTTAAATCGATCCATTTATGGATTGAAGTAAGCATTGAATTCTTGGAACCATCGTTTTGATGTAATCATAATGTTATATGATTTAATTCAAAACGAAGATGATTCTTGTGTATATAAGAGGGTTAGTGGGAGCGCACTGACATTCATTATCCTAATGTTGATGATGTATTGCTTCTTGGAAATAAAATTCCCATACTATAATCGGTGAAAGCTTGGCTTTCATAAAATTCTCCATGAAAAACCTGGGAGAAGCAGGCTTTATTCTAGGAATAAACATCTACTAGGATAGATCTAGAAAGCTGCTGACACTCTCCAACAGCCCGCAGTATGTTAGACATGTACGCTATTGGATAATTATGACTCATAGCATCACTATTTATACAAAACATGGTGTTGTTGTACAAATAACTATGTGACAAAGGAAATTGCTCTTTTATCTTTTGTAATTGGATTACCGGGATATATAAATGATAAAAGTCCATATGTTTAGTACCGGATTAAAAAGATATGAGACAATATTAATCCACGTAAGGTTTAATCATTAAATATCCCTAGTCGTAGTATTATCGAGACTGGACATCGATAATACGGAGTAGGCTAGTATTACACTTGTGCGTGTTATGGAAGCGTAACGACATAGTTCTCATATATTTGGGTATTGGATACTCATGCAAGTGTAATAGTAGGTTCTGTTTACCGATGGTACGAAAACGGCTTCGCTCTGGATAGACCCTTCGGAATCCCATTAGTAGTATGACTATGTGTCTATGGGGGTCTGAATCAGGGTAGGTGTATCTGGTCTTAACCTGAGACTTGCATCGCTAATACTTGCGACAATCAGTATTGATGAGTGGTAAATGTATCACTATTTCCCACTCATTTCACCTAATATTCTGCATAGTTTCTCGGATTTTATGAATATTTTGATGTGTTTTGTGTAGTTTTGCATATAAACAAAGTTCGGGACTTAATGGAATCAACTCAGGGCTAAAATAATGAAATCCGGAGCAAAAAATGGCGAAAACGGAAATTTACTATACGCATCACGAAGTGTAGTCCTAAATTCCAATTTTACGTAAGTTTGGTATTTTGGCCATAAATTTTTCATCCGATATCTGATTGAGCTGATTCAAGTTTAAATTAAAGAAGACACAAAGATCTACAAATTTTAAGTTTTAAATATTTTCGAATTCGGAAGTTTTCATGACCGAAATTGATGAACAATCTGAAATTTTGTTATGTTTAATTACTAAAGTCATTATCAAAAAAAAAAAATAAAAATAAAAATAAAAATTGTCAAACTTCCACCAAACATGCAAGCATGTTTGGTGGAGTGTTTTTGCCATGTTTAATGCCATGTTTGGTGGAGTGTTTGGTGGAATGTTTTGTGGCATGTTTGGTGGAGTGTTTGGTGGAGAAATTGGTGGAAACCTTTTCTTTGCCTATAAATACCAAGCAATTTCATTTATAAATCTCATGATTTCCTTAGGTTTTTGTAAGGAATTTAAGGATTGCATCTTGTTTGTATTTATTTTTCAGTATTTAATTTATGTATTTTTATTTTTAGCAACAGTGATAGTTTCTTTTCTTCTCTTTTCTTTTATGTTTAGTAGTTAGATTTTCGCTGGGGAAGGGTGAAGCTTTTATTATTTTAATTTAGATTGATCTCTCTTAATTATAATATGGAAATTATATTTCAAATGAAAAGGTTATACCGCCTTAATGGTTGGTTTTATTTATTTGACATAATGTGACACCGCCTATATGGCCGGTCTTTATGTGACAGATGATTACCGCCTATATGGCTGGTTTATGGATAAATAATGATACCGCATTTATGGCCGGTTGGACTTAATTGAAAATCTGACTTAATGAGGATACCGTCTATATGGTCGGTTGGTAATATCACTGATAAATTCCATATTATAATAAGAGAGATTTCTAAATTAGAAGTAGTAAATGTGGATCCCCTAACCCCCAACATTTTATTTTTATTCTAGGGAAGTGATGAAACACAGTATTCACATGTTTAATAATTGATTTAATTATATTATGGGTAATTCTTTAGTTTGTTTATTGATTCTTAAGCTTAATGCTTCTTGTTAACTGGCCATTAATAAGATTGATTTGGTAAACTTAAAATAAACTTGCCGAAGGAATTTTAGGTTTCAACCTTATATTCAATAGCTCACGATCTTCCTTGAGGATAAATAACCCTTTAATAGATTTCCTTACAGGATAGGAATATACCTTTCGGGCGGGGGTAGCCACTATTGGAACTTGAACTTAATGAATTCAGGTAACTTGGTTAACATAGAAATATGATTAATTGGGTTATTTGGGTGTTTGCATCTGACAATCGACAGAGGCTTTTGCTTATCTTCGTGTTCCAGGTTAGCAAACTGATTTATTACACATATATAAGAGAATCAATTCATCTTTAGGATAATATTGTGTGGAATCACAACCCTAGATATTTTTGTCTTTTGTTTATTTTCCTTAGTATTTTCTTTTGTATTTTTAATTATTTATTTATTTAGCAAATCCACACTCAACCAACCAATCAAGCAATCATTCTCTTCTCCCTTAATTAGATACTTCTAAATAAATAGATTCAATAATGAGTAACAACAGTAGGAATTAAGTCCCCGTGGGATCGATATTTTTATACTACTTGAACGATACGTGCGCTGCGTTATGCGCGTGTGATTACGCCGGTCAAGTTTTTGGCGCCGTTGTCGGGGACTTATTTTTCTTGAGTTATTAATTTTGAAGCGATCTTATTTACTTGTATCTAATTTTCTTTATTTTTATCTGTAATTTTTATTTCCTTCTTTTTTTTTTCAGGTGGTTGACATGGATCTTAGTTGGGAGATAGAAATATTACGAGCTTTACTAGAAGAAGATACACCCCAAATCAGGGAGCAACAGTCCGATTTTCGGAGGCCTGTTGTCCAGCCCAACAACTATCACTGGATGCCAGAACCAAACAATACTACATTTGCTCATCAGAACGCAATGGGGAGATGTATGATATGCGATGGTAACCACCCGAGCGATCAATTCATATATCTTTCAGAGTGGCAGAATTATCGGAATCATTCAAGGTACGAAGAACCAGCATATTTCACAGAACCACATTTTCCATCTTATCCACCATCCACATATGATCTTCATCAAGAACCAGAACCATCATAGGAAGATCATGTGATTCACATGCTTAAAGATTGGCTAGAAGAACGTGAAACTCAAATTGATGCACAATTCCAGATTCAAGCAGAATCCATACAGAGAATGACAGATCAAATTAGAATATTAACAGAAAACCTGAATTACGTATCTCACAGAGCAAATGACACTGATGAAGCCTTCGAGTACCAAGCATTTCACAATGACACCTTGACCGAAGAAGAGGCTGAGCAGAATCAAGAACCAGAGGTATCAGTTCAGGAGCCCAAAATAGCAAAGTCTCTATTTGATTTTATTATTCGGACTCTGACGAGGATGAAGAAGCAGAGTTGTTTGTGCCAACAAAAATTGAGGATGAAATTATGTATCCTCAAAATGAAGATTTTAGAGCATGCATTGCACTGATGTTTGAAAAAGATCTACTTGAACCGTTCATACCAACCATAGAGGATAAAAGCTTACAGACAAACACATCTTTACATCCTCCGATTGAAGATTTTGGAGCATTCATTACACTGATGTTTGAAGAAGATCCACATGAGCCAGTCACATCAAAGTCAGAGGATGAAGACCTAAAATCAGACACATATTTGCATCCTCAGGTTGACACTTATGGAGCATGCATTTCACAGATGACGGATGAAGAACTGAATGCGGAAATCCTAAAATACATCTGTGAAGAAAAGGTGGAGGAAGATGTACAAATGGTGGAGCAAGTGTCAGACCTTATTGAAGATCTCAAGCATTCAGGAGAAACATAATTGTTTTGGGGAGTACAAATCAGAGATATCGCCCAGAAGCTTGACAGAATGGAACTCCCATTCAAAGTCAAGCACCATACAAGACCTTCTGATTTTCTTTCTTTCTTTTCAGGAACTACTGGAGCGACAAAGATAAAAAAGGTGGCACAAGCAATGAATGAGACAAAATTCTTTTTACCATTTTACCGTTGGAAAAGACCCTTCAAAAGCAACACTCACGGGATTGTCTTTAATCGGACATCCAAAACCACGCTGAAACCTCATTGACAGATGAATTTCAGTCACATCTGGCTGAAGACGAAAAATTTAGCGCAGTAAGGAGGCAACCTATACAATTTGTTGTAATTTCTATTTTCATATTTTGAGTATACATGTTGTAGAGTTTTTAATTTTGTGTGTTAGTTTTTCAGGGAAAAGCACAAACAGAGCATTTAAGGTGAAGCAAGATAAGAGGAATGGTGTTTGGCAATCACAAAGATGAGATCTAATTCAGTAGTGATGGCTGAGAAAGGAATGAATTCTTGAGACGCATCCTAATGAATTTATACCAAGCGAGTGGCGTATTGAGTACACAATTCTGTTGCCTTAATAATTGCTTTTATTTGCTTTTCTGTTGTAATTATCTTTATTTTCGTAGACAGGATCCAAACTTTTTGACCTTTCACGATTTCTTTTGTTGTTTAGCTAACAATCGTCCTTTAGAAGATACTAGTGCTATTATTACTCACCTTTTCAGGTGCTACAGCCCGTCATTGCACTTTTGAAGGCATCCAGATTTGAGAAAGAAATACATAAAAAAAATTGGAAGCTACTTCAAGAAGACGAGTTGAAAACATATGTGTGTTTTGTGGCACTAGTGTTGGTACTAAACCAGTATTCGTAGCGACAGCACATGAATTGGGTCGATTCATTACCGAACGGAATATGCACTTGATATACGGAGGAGGCAATCTTCGACTAATGGGGATCGTTTCAAAGGCTGTATACGAAGGAGCCAGTCCTATTTTGGGAATCATCCCAAAACCCTTGCGGAGGCGAATCTTATTGAACCATCAAACGGAGAGGAACTGATCGTGCCAGGAATGTTTGAACGACTGGTGGAAATGATTAACCGTGCTGATGCTTTTATTGCTTTTCCAGAAGGCTTGGGTACGATGGAGAAAATTTTTACAGTACTATCTTGGGCGAACTTGAACATACATCAGAAACTGCTTAGATTGCTTAACGCTGATGGATTTATGACTTTCTTTGTGTATTTCTTGGTGATGCCCTGAGAAATGGATTCATGTCAAAACCTGTAAAAGAACTCCTCTTCACTGCCAGATCTGCCCAGGATTTACTTGACCAAATCTTAGCCTTTGAACCACAAATTGACCCTATCCATTCCAAGATAAAATGGTCTGAAGATGATCGTGGTAAGAAGTGTCGGATAAATCTGGATCTTAACCTTTAATTTTCTGTATTTCAGCTAACCAGGTACTATCTTCTAAACTCATCTTATACTTTTTAAGACATTGGGGACAATGTCTCATTTAGGTTTGGCGGCGGGGAATAGTTGATTAATATCTTATTTTTATTGTGTTATTTTTGGAGTTTTAGTCAAAAATTTTCTAAAAAAAATCAAAAAAATTAAAATTTTTTTATAAAAAATCAAAAAAAAATATTTTGCGTTTTTAACTTGATTAATCAGGTGAAATTGGTGTGAGATAACTATGTAAGGAATTTCCATTCCTGAGACGTATCTCAACCAATTTCGTAACAAGTTAATTTTTGTTTATTTCCTTTTGAATTATTTAATTTATGAATTCTCCTTAATACTGACTAAATTGGATCTTCATATGCTCAGTTGATAGGTATTATCAATATACATGGTAACATACAGACATGAGCTATAATTGAAAAGTTTGTAATATTTCGTGCTCTAGTTTAATTAGAGGAAGCATCTAAAAGAGTGATGGAATACCAAAAAAAATATGCAAAAAATAAATAAATAAGACGTCTGAGATCCGAGTCATTAAGTCCATAAGAGTGTTTTAACATCTAGTGCCCTAAAGACAACTGGTTTGGGAGTCACTGGCCTAAAGCTCGCTACATGGATTGAAGATGTTACAAAATATATATATATTATTCTAAAGTCCGAGTAATTAAGTCAGTATGGGTGTCTTAACATCTAGTGCCCTAAAGCCAACTGGTTTGGGAGCCACTGGCCCAAAGCTCGTTACATGGATGGAAGATATTGTATATAAATAAATAAAAAGTGTTACATTGCTAATAAAAATGTGTGAAGTCTGATATAACTTTAGGACAAAAATATTACCCTTTTACCCTCTTATCAACTACACTTGTGAATATTGTGGGCACAATGATTTGATTAATACTTTGTTGGCTGTGTATATGAAAAATGGTAAAAAAAATCGGAGAATTTACTTATTCGGTAATTTAGAAAGAAAGAAAATAAATCTTAACTTGGATAAGATGTTTCAACCTGTTTAGTCACTAACTTCTTTATTCTCTTTTCTCTTATCTTTTTGCTTTTGTGTGCATTAGTTTTATTATCTTTTTACTTTTGTAAAACGTTTATGGGTATCGGTTCTGTAAGCCCTCACGAGACTACAACTCGTCCACTAGGGACACCTAGGGGTTTAAGGCTTGTTGCATATGCTAAATGCAACCGTGATCCCTACGAAAGTGGCTAGTTTAATTTTATTTTAAAGATGTTTATGTTATTTTATTTTGTTGTTTTGCTCGAGGACTAGCAAAATGTTAAGTATACTTTGGTTTTGGTTGTCCGGGGCTTTAACAGGTCCTGTGTACGCCTCTTCTGGGTATACTGAGAATCGTAGTGTATTGGGTGTGATGTCAAGATGAAAGTATCACTTCAGTCATATGGAGATGATGATCACACAGGATACGGAACTGGTACTCTTATATGCTACAACTATCGGGATAATATGACAAGGTCATGATTATCCGATTATAGAGACTAGTTACCAGAGATCCGATATATGCTTCGTACAGGACTAACACAATTCCTGCCCCAGGCCTAGCATGTGACATTAGATACTGGATCGTAATACGCAATACTACGTATACTACGCCTGACAAAGATCTTGTATACCGTAGAAGAATATTTTTAGAGAATTGGGTAGGGACGGTGCTTTGCAAGAAGCCAACCATGTCTTGTAAATCGGTAGGAATATGGTACCGGGTACGCACGTATTCGGATAGTCCGATGACCGTATTTACTGCCAACATATCTAGGGATCTCTTGGGTCGCTTCCCAAAGATTCACCAATGATATTTAACTCGAACAGAAT
This sequence comes from Zanthoxylum bungeanum, assembly GCA_019454045.1. NCBI lineage: Eukaryota > Viridiplantae > Streptophyta > Magnoliopsida > Sapindales > Rutaceae > Zanthoxylum > Zanthoxylum bungeanum. The sequence continues at coordinate 24,763 of SKCR01025404.1, forward strand.
TAATCTGGGATTAATTATGAGAGAGAGAAAATTAATCTGGGATTAATCACCGCAATAATTAATCTGGGAATTAATTATCAAGAGAAGAGAGAACGCGATTAATTTGGAATTAATCGGTAAAATAAATTTAATAGTTAAATTGGATTTTTCTATTTAATTTATTTAATTGGGCTAAAATAATATATTAGATATATTAATTGAAATTAGATTTCAAAGCGGAATTAAAATTGTATTTTAATTCACGCGAAAGAATTAATTCACAAGCGACTTTCGTAATAATTTTGCTAGGCATTATTATTTAATTAAATTGGATTTAATTAAGTCGCAAAGGCAAATTCGTTTAATTAGAAATTAAACGAACTCGGGCCCGAGCGAAGTTGCATGTTGGATTGTCCGACTTAAATTCGGAATTTAAAAGTGGTGGAACCCACTTCACTTACACATCAAATTTGGACATTTGATGGAAGTGGTTAGGCTTGAGTGAAAGGCTTGGATTGCTTATAATACACTCAAACCAATTTCAACACACAAGCTTATTATATAACCAAGTCAAACTTTGGAATTGGTCATGGTTACTATTCACAACACTTAAATTTCTCTCTTCTCCTTCATGAAGTCGTGATCTTCTCTCCATTTCCCATGGATTTTGTTTCAAAATTCAAGCATGCTAGCACATTAAGGAGTCAAATGAGGTGATAGGGAGACTCACCCAAGTGTTGGAAACACTAAAAGAAAGCTTGGAGCTTCATCTTCAACATGAAAAAGTCTTGAAACTCATCCGGTCAATGTAAGTCTTCCGCAACTTATTTTTGATGTATTCACACATAAACCACTCTTAGACGATCTTGGCATGTTTTAGGAACACTAAAAATGGTATCAGAGCGATCTAAGTTTGATTTGGAATTCTAGGGTTCATGGACTTTAATTTGGGATTTTTGTGTTTGGAGCTTCATTTTCCTAAATTGGTTGTTTGGTTGTGGTTGGATGATGATGAATTGGATTTGTGCATCAATAGAATTGAGAAAAATTGATTGGATCAAAAATCCTCAATTCTTGAGCCATGGCCGAATGCAACCCTTGAAAATGCTCATGGTGTTTTTTTTTGAATTTCAACAAATTGGATATGTTAAAAGCATGAAATGAATATTGATTGTTGTTTTAATTATATTTAAATCAAAAATTGGATGTTATTTCATGTAATTGCCATGGGATATAAGCATGTTATAGAATTGATTTTGCTTCAATAGTGTTGGACATAAATTGAAAAATAATAAGCATGATTAATTGAATTAATTAGTGTTTTGGAAGCATTAGATTAATTAATTAATTATGGTAATTACACTTGAATTTAATTAATTTGTAATTTGGAATAATGAGTTAATTTAATTTATTGTATTTGGGCTTAATGGGCTTTGTTGGGCCAAGTTTGGTTTAGGATAATCGGTTGGATCCAATTGGGCCTAAAACCATTTCCATAAAGTCCAAATATGATAATTCAGCCTTTAAAATTTTAATTGGGCCTAATGGGCCTAAATTGATTTCATGGCAAATAGTGATTCCTTATTGGGCTTTGGTTGCCAAAGCCCATGCCTAAAAAATTAATTAAAAGCCCATTAGACTTTAATTGAATAGTATTGGATACTAATTGGGCCTTTGAGACCCATAAAGATTGGATTTGGAATCCAAGTCTAAAAGGCACTATTAAAAGTGTAATTATTTAATTTGGAATTAAATATGAATTAGTATTGAATACAATTTAATTTGGAATTAAGATTGTAGTTCGATATAATTCAAGAATACTTACTTTGAGTATTTATTCTTAAACGAGTTGGACTCGCACAAATCAAATCGTTGTTTGAACATTGGATGGTCACTAATCAAAGATTAATTAATTGGATTAGATTGATTGATAACATGCTTTGTGTGAATACTTGGATGTATGAATGAATAATGTATATCGGATGGATATTAGAAGGGTGTGGGTAATTTTGGAAATTGTTGTAATAAATTTAGAATTTATTAAATTGGACCTGTGCGTCCAGCCTATTATCTCCTTATCTCATTGTATTTCTCTTCTCACCAATTCCCCTCAATGTAAATGAGGTTTCTTTAGAAGTATTATGTAATTGGGTAGAAGTATGAATAGTGCTAGCGGGAGAGAGGAAAGTGAGAGATTTTTTCTAGGAACAAGTTTGTTGTATATTCATCTGCATATTATTATTATTTATTTTGTGCCTTATTATGGTTTTAGAATACATGCTTAAGGGTGTACGATGAGACCTAATTAAGGATAATAAATTGGTTGCCAAATCGCGACAAAAACCCTCATTTTATATTAAGCGTTATTCCTTCCATTGAGTGATTCTCTCTCAAGATCAAAGATTGGCATTGGTTTGTTGGCCAAAGTCAAGACCTTTGTCCATCGCGGATATGTTTGAATCATGAAAGCTTTGTTCCATATCGTACGCCTTGGGCAAGTTGTGATTTGTTGGCCAAAGTCAAGGTCACTTCTTGTTCATCGTCCTCGATTACGAAGCTTTCCCACTGTCAATTAGTCACGCTTAACTGGTTTCATTAAGCTTGTTGAGCCAAAGTCAAGGCTTTGTTGATTCAGAGGAAAAAGGTTAGGCAATATATCAGATATATTGGCATATATTGGATATATGTTTCAGACTTGGAGGTCCACCTACTGGATCTAGGAATTGGATGTGATCAATTTGATCTTAGAGATCTACCTAGTTAAGTTTCATACAACTTGTTGGCCAAAGTCAAGGTTGTGTGTTATTTAACGGGATCCTAGCCCACTAGGAAACTAGGTTTCCCGAGTACTCCACAGAGGGTTAGAGGCTCGCCGATAAATAGTGGGAGGCAAGTATTAAATTTGTAATTTCGTTTATATACTTGCCAATACGCGCTCATTTCATTTTTTCGTCATTAAAAAATTTATATATATTAGTTTGACTAATATTCAATTGTTATTTTAATTGAACAGTTGGACTGTATTCAAACTACTTCATTTGTAGTTGGTTATATAATTGGATTATAGTAATTAATACATTTGAATTTAACCGATCATTTATAGTTGGTTATATAGTTAGACTATAGTAATCATTATATTCGATTTTACCTGAAATCATTGATTGGATAGTTGGACTATTGGAATCAAGATAACTGAAAGATTAGCGTTTATGACATAATCCTAGGTGAAAAATGTCTTTAAACGGCTCCAATTTTCAGATTGGGAATAGAACCTCAGGATAATCCTGGGAACTGAGAAGTTATTCTATTTGATAGAGAAACCTCTCGGACCTGAGCCCGGAGTTGAGCAAATAGTGGAGCATGAGCTTTGGAAGACTCATGGTGATGATAACTTTAGTGCTCAATCCGTTATACACGCCGCAATGACTCTTTAATTCTATCGTCAGAACTAAGGATTAGATCCTTATACCATGATGTTGAAATTAAAGGATCTTCATAAATCTAACCTTAGATCTTAGAATTATGAATTGTAAAAGAATATTTTTCGCTCGCGTATATGAGAGGGTACATCTGTCGCGCACTAGGTGTCGCAGATGATTGCTGACATCGAATAGTAAGGTTAGCTGGGAATTACCTACGTGGCCGAGACTTCCAAAGATTTGATCTTACAGTCTCTGCCCGAATGCTGGGGCAGGTTCATTATGAACCAAGGGAAAAACTTTTGGAGAGTTGATGGCTATGCTCAAGGAGGCAGAGCCAGAGCTTCTAATAGGGGCAAAGGCAAAATCGTCACAGTCTCTGGGAAGACAAAGGACATATCCCAAGATGTCTGCCTAAACTGTGGCAAACAGGGTCACTAGAAGCGTGACTGCCGTATGGACAAGGCAGACATGAAGGAAGTGAAGGTGGGGCAAGGCTCCAGCTTCAAGTATGTTTGTCATAAACATGTTCACTACTGGTTTCAAAATTAGATTTTTGATACTAGATATGGTACATAAATATGTTATGATGTGCAGAATCTGCTGATTAGTAGGAGACTGACTTTAGATGAGATCGACCTGCGAGTCGAAAACGGGACGAGAGTCGCTATTTTAACCGTAGAAACCTAAGTTTTGGAACTGCCCTTGGGGTATGTACTTGAATTAGGAAACTGTTATAATGTACCTAGTTTGACTAGAAACATTATCTCTATATCTAGTATAACCCATTGCGGGTATACCTTTATATTCTAGAACACTAAGTGTTTTTGTTTATAAAAATGATATTGAGATAAACACATTAGATGTGAATAACAGTATTTATATTTAGAATATAAATGAATCTCAAACATATAACATGACAAACAAATAGGTCAAACTGAATCAATCAGATGGGACTTAAAGTCGCATTGTTGTCTGGAAAACATTAACAAGACTCGTATATCCACACTTTCGAAGAGTGGGTACTAGGACGGATTTGATTCTAATTCAAATGATGTATACGAATCTAGTTTATTAGGCAAAGTGCCTAAAACACCTTTTGCTTGGTAAAAGTGCAAGTGCCACCGATCTGTTACCCCTCGTTAATAGTGACGTAAGTGGGCCCATGTCTGGCTAGTCTAGAGGTGGATATGAATACTTCGTAACCTTTACGGATGCGGCATCGCGTTACGGTTATGTGTATCTTATGAAACACAAGTCAGGAACTTTTGAGTAATTCAAAGAGTTTCGACACGAAGTAAGAAAACAGACCGGTAAAAGTATTAAAAACATTACGGTCGGACCATAGTGTAAAATACTTAAACATATAAGTTTCAAGATTACTTGAAAGAGTATAGTATTCTTTCAGAGTGGATTCCTCCCGGAACACCTCCATTAGACGGTGTGTCCGAACAGAGAAAACGAACTTTGTTGGAAATCGTAAGGTTTATGATGAGTCGCTCTGATCTACCAATTTCCTTATGAGGATACGCATTGAATAGTGCAATACGTATTTTGAATAAGGTTCCATGTAAATATGTTAGACAGACTTCATATTAGATATGAACAGGAAAGAAATTGGGTTTCTCATTCCTGAAGATTTGGGATGCTGGGCATATAATTGAATGTATGGATGATACCAAACTAGAACCCAAATCGGATAAGTGCCTAATTATAGGTTGTCCTAGGGAAACCAAAGTATAGTACTTATACAACTCACAAGAGAACAATGTAATTGTTGCTCACCATGCGGTTTTTCCTAAGAGGAATTCCTATATGCAGTGGTAAGTGGGAGGAAAGTAAAACTCGATGAAAATCAGAGTAATACTGTTCCAGGCACCGAGTCCTCACGGAACACCAATAGTTCATCAGGGATGAAACTTTACCAATAATCTTCGAATACACAAGAACCGCATAGGTCGGAGAGATTCAGAAAAACAAACTGGGAGGTATGGGTTTCTGATCTCACCTCATGAAGATGTCAATCTTATTGAGGAAGACGAACCGGCTACGTATGAGGAAGCGATACAAGGTATCGACTCCTTTTATGGTAAAGTGCCATGAAGTCCGAAATGGATTCCATGTATACAACCAAGTTTGGACACTAGTTGATGTACCAGAAGGCATTGTGCCTATTGGTACTATATGAGTATTCAAGGAAGACATACATGGATGGCAACATACAAATGTATACAGCTAGGCTTGTAAAGAAAGGGTATCGTCATCAACATAATATCGATTACGATGAAACCTTTTACCCGTTGCCATGATTAAATCCATTCGGATAATGCTTGCTAATGCTGCATGTTTCATTTATGAAATATGGCAGCTGAACGTCAAAAACGCTTTCCTTAAATAGAAACCTTTTGGAGGATGTTAACAATACCCTGACAGTTTTGTTGTGCCCAAATATGCAAATAAGGTTTGCAAGATAAATCGATCCATTTATAGATTGAAGCAAGCATTGCGTTCTTAGAACCAGCGTTTTGATGTGATCATAATGGTATATGATTTAATTCAAAACGAATATGATTCTTGTGTATATAAGAAGGTTAGTGGGAGAACACTAACAATAAATGTCCTATAAGTTGATGATATATTGCTTTTTAGCAATAACATTCCAATAATGTAATCGACGAAAGCTTGGCTTTCATTAAAATTCTCCATGGAATACCTTGGAGAAGCAAACTTTATTCTAGAAATAAAGATCTATTGGGATAGATCTAGAAAGCTGCTCACAACCCTCCTATAGTTCGTATATTTTTGAAATGTATGTGACCTGATGTCTCATATGCTTTGAGCATATGTAGACGCTATAAGACCAATCCAGGTGATGGTCACTAGATTGATCTAAAGAACATCCTTGAGTATCTTGGACGAACTAAGGATGCTTTCTTAAGCTATGGAGGAGGAGAACTTGAAGTGACTAGGATCACCGCTGTAAGTTTCCAAACCGACAAAGACGACTTTAAATCGCAATAAGGGTACATATTTAGTTTGAATAACGGAACAGTGAGCTGGAAATCTTCCAAGCAAGATATTGTTGCCGAATAAATAATAAAAGCGGAACATTGCTGCAGCTGAGGCACCAAAAGAAGCATTTTGGATCTTTATAATCCTAATTGGATTAGGTATAGTTCTGTTAGAAACTGAGCTAGGCTACAACACAGGCGAAAGAATTACGGTCTCATCAACGATCCAAGTAGTACTTCAACTGATTCATCTGATTCGTTCGATCATACATCATGGCGATGTGATGACCGAATAAAATGTATCAGACGATAACATTGCAAATCCGCTGATGAAAGCTGATTCTCAGCAGAAGTTTGAGTGACTCGTACATAGTTCAGGTGTAGGACACTTGAGTGATTGGCTATAGGCCAAGTGGGAGATTGTTGGATAATTATGACCCATAGCATCACTATTTGTACAGAACATGGTGTTGTTGTACAAATTAACTATGTGACAAAGGAAATTGCTCTTTAATCATTTGTAATTAGATTACCAGGATATATAAATGATAAAAGTCTATATGATTAGTACCGGATTAATAAGATATGAGACATTATTAATCCACGTAAGGTTTAATCATTAAATATCCCTAGTCGTAGTATTATCGAGACTAGACATCGATAATACGGAATAGGCTAATATTACACTTGTGCGTGTTATGGAAGCGTAACGGCATAGTATCATATATTTGGGTATTGGATACTCATGCAAGTGTAATATGAGGTTCTGTTTACCGATGGTACGAAAACAGCTTCGCTCTGGATAGACCCCTCGGAATCCCATTGGTATTATGACTATGTGTCTATGAGAGTCCGAATCAGGGTAGGTGTATTTGGTCTTAACCTTAGACTTGCATCGCTAATACTTGCGACAATCAGTATACTTTGGTTTTGGTCGTCCGGGGCTTTAACAGGTTTTGTGTACGCCTCTTCTGGGTATACTGAGAATCGTAGTGTATTGGGTGTGATGTCAAGATGAAAATATCACTTCAGTCATATGGAGATGATGATCACGCATGATACAGAACTGATACTATTATATGCTACAGCTATCGGGATAATATGATAAGGTCATGATTATCCGATTATAGAGACTAGTTACCAGAGATCTGATATATGCTTCGTACGGGGTAGACACAATTCCAGCCCCAGGCCTAGCATGTGACATTAGATACTGGATCGTAATACACAATACTACGTATACTACGCCTGACAAAGATCTTGTATTCCGTAGAAGAATATTTCTGGAGAATTGGGTAGGCATTATGCTTTGCTAAAAGCCAACCATGTCTTGTAAATTGGTAGGAATGTGGTACCAGGTACGCACGTATTCGGATAGTCCGATGACCGTATTTACTGCCAACATATCCAGGGATCTCTTGGGTCGCCTCCCAAAGATTCACCAATGATATTTGACTCGAACAGAATTAATCTGGGATTAATTATGAGAGAGAAAAAATTAATCTGGGATTCATCTCCGCAATAATTAATCTAAGAATTAATTATCAAGAGAAATAATTAATCTGGGATTAATTGCGTCGAGAATTTATCTGGGATTAAATTCGTCGATAAGAGAGAACGCGATTAATTTGGAATTAATCGGTAAAATAAATTTAATAGTTAAATTGGATTTTTCTATTTAATATATTTAATGGGGCTAAAATAATATATTAGATATATTAATTGAAATTAGATTTCAAAGCGGAATTAAAATTGTATTTTAATTCGCGCGAAAGAATTAATTCACAAGCGACTTTCGTAATAATTTTGCTAGGCATTATTATTTAATTAAATTGGATTTAATTAAGTCGCAACGGAAAATTCGTTTAATTAGAAATTAAACGAACTCGGGCCCGAGCGAAGTTGCATGTTGGATTGTCCGACTTAAATTCGGAATTTAAAAGTGGTGGAATCCACTTCACTTACATCAAATTTGGACATTTGATGGAAGTGGTTAGGCTTGAGTGAAAGGCTTGGATTGCTTATAATACACTCAAACCAATTTCAACACACAAGCTTATTATATAAACCAAGTCAAACTTTGGAAGTGGTCATGGGTTATTATTCACAGCACTTAAATTTCTCTCTTCTCCCTCATGAAGCCGTGAGCTTCTCTCCATTTCCCATGGATTTTGTTTCAAAATTCAAGCATGCTAGCACATTAAGGAGTCAAAAGAGGTGATAGGGAGACTCACCCATGTGTTGGAAACACTAAAATAAAGCTTGGAGCTTCAACTTCAACATGAAAAAGTCTTGAAACTCATCCGGTCAATGTTAGTCTTCCGCAATTTATTTTTGATGTATTCACACACAAATCACTCTTAGACGATCTTGGCATGTTCTAGGAACACTAACATACGCGACCTGATGTCTCATATGCTTTGAGCATCTGAAGTCAGAATCAGGCCGATCCAGGTGACAGTCATTGGATTGATGTAAAGAACATCCTTAAGTATCTTAGACAAACTAATGATGCATTCTTAATCTATGGAGAAGGAGAACTTGAGGTAACTGGGTTCATCGCTGCAAGTTTCCAAACTGATAAAGACGACTATAAGTCGCAATAAGGGTACATATTTAGTTTGAATAACGGAACAGTGAGCTGGAAATCTTCCAAGCAAGATATTGTTGCCGATTAAACAATAAAAGCTGAATATTGTTGCAGCTGAGGCAGCAAAAGAAGCATTTTGGATCTATAAATTCCTTATTGGATTAGGAGTAGTTTTGTTAGCAGCTGAGCTGGGCTACATCAGAGGCTAAGGAACCGCGGTGTCATCAATGATCCAAGTATGTACTTTGACTAATTCATCTGATTCGTAAGATCATGCATCGTGGCGATATGATGATCAAATAAATCACATCAGATGATAACCTTGCAAATCCGCTGATGAAAGCTATTTCTCAGTAGAAGTTTGAGCGACCCGTACATAGTTCAGGTGATGGACACTTGAGTGATTGGCTATAGGCCAAGTGGGAGATTGTTGGATACTTATGACCCATAGCATCACTATTTGTACAGAACATGGTTTTGTTGTACAAATTAACTATGTGACAAAGGAAATTGCTCTTTATTATCATTTGTAATTGGATTACCTGGATATATAAATGATAAAAGTCCATATGATTAGTACCAGATTAATAAGATATGAGACAGTATTAATCCACAAAGGTTTAATCATTAAATATCCCTAGTTGTAGTATTATCGAGACTGGACATCGATAATGCAGAATAGGCTAGTATTCACTTGTGCGTGTTATGGAAGCTTAACGACATAGTTATAATATATTTGGGTATTGGATACTCATACAAGTGTAATAGGAGGTTCTGTTTGCCGATGGTACGGGAACAGCTTCGCTCTGGATAGACCCCTCGGAATCTCATTGGTAGTATGACTATGTGTCTATGGGAATCCGAATCAGGGTAGGTGTATATGGTCTTAACCTGAGACTTGTATCGCTAATTCTTGCGAAAATCAGTCTATTTTGGTCTTGGTCGTCCGGGGCTTTAACATGTTTTTTGTACGCCTCTTCTAGGTATACTGAGAATCGTAGTGTATTGGGTGTGATGTCAAGTTGAAAGTATCACTTCAGTCATATGGAGATGATGATCACACATGGATACAGAACTGGTACTCTATAGTGCTATAGCCGTCGGGAAAGTATGACTAGATCATGACTTTCCGCTCATAAAGAGACTAGTTGCTAGTGATCTGATATATGCTTCGTACGGGGCAGACACAACTCCAGCCCCAGGCCTAGCATGTGACATCCGATACTAGATCCTAATACGCAATATTATGTATACTACGCATGATATAGATTATATATTCCTTAAAAGAATATTTCTGGAGAAATGGGTAGACACGGTGCTTTGCTAGAAGCCAACCATGTCTTGTAAATTGGTAAGAACGTGGTACCGGGTACGCCAGTGTTCGGATAGTCTGATGACCGCATTTACTGCCAATATATCCAGGGATCTCTTGGGTCGCCTCCCAAAGATTCACTGATGACATTTAACTCGAACAGAATTAATCTAGGATTAATAGTGAGTGAGAGAAAATTAATCTAGGATTAATTACGGCAAGAATTAATCTGGAATTAATTCGACTAGAAGAGAGAACGCGATTAATTTCGAATTAATCGGCAAAGTAAATTTAATAGTTAAATTGGATTTCACTATTTAATTTATTTAATTGTGCCAAAATAATATATTGGATATATTAATTGAAATTAGATTTCAAAGCGGAATTAAATTGGATTTTAATTCTAGCGAACGAATTAATTTAAAATTAATTCGCAAGCGACTTTCTTAATAATTTTACTATGCATTATTATTTATTTAAATTAGATTTAAATTGGATTGATTTATTAAAAGTAAGCTTGGCTTTGCTTATATAACACTCAAACCAATATCAACACTCAACCTCACTATAAATTAATTTGTTCAACTTTGGAAGTGCAAGAATTCACTATTCACAGCAACCATTTTTCTATTCTTCCTCACAAAATGCTGAGCTTCTCTCATTCTCCCATGGATTTTTGTTGCAAAAATCAAGCATGAGCACATTAAGGAGTCAAATGAAGGTGATACGGAGACTCACCCAAGTGTTAGAACACTAATAGAAGGCTTGGAGCTTCCATCTTCAAAGAAAAGTTTTCAAATTCATCCAAACCAATGTAAGTATTCCGCAACTTCCTTTGGTAAAATTCACACACGAATCACTCTTAGAGATCCTTGGCATGTTCTAGGAACACAAACATAAATAAATCAAAAGAACCTGTATCTCTACTAGATGAAGTGTACCTTCTTATTTAAGTTTTGTGTTGTAACAAGACCAATTTCAGCGGCATGATGTCTATCTAATTGATTGTTCATATTGCCGTAGTTGCCGGTAAATTTGTAAGATACACCACAATAGTTGCATATTGCTATTGGACCTTCATTTTTCTTCTCGACTAAATGAAAATGAATTTTGAAAATATCGGAAGATCAAGACTTAACTTCTCTTCTTCGTATAGTGATACTTTGGCCGCTCTCTTGGGTTGACACATTGGACATGGTGTTCTCATATGAGCTTGTCATTTTTTGTTAATATTGAAGCATTGTAAAATTAAATCAATAGAAGAAATTGAAGATGAGAGAATTGAGAATGAGAGAATTAAAGAAGATGAGAGAATTGAGAATTAGTGTGTTGAAAAATGAAGTATATGACCCATATTTATATATTTTTAGATTATTTTTGTGATACCTAAATTGCTCAAAAACTAGCCGTTTTATTAATATTATTAAGGATAATTTAGTAATTAAATTTTATAAAAAAAATAAGACAGTAGGGAGTCGTTGCTCCCTGCTGCCTGAGACGTTGGGATAAACGGTTCCAACCGGAACTGTGGAACCGGACAGTTCCAATTATTCCAGTTCGAACTGTTTGAACCGTCTGGTTTTATTCAGTTCGACTAGGATAGAACCATAACTGAACCGAACAAATACCATTCATCGAAACCGGTTGAAACTGGAACCTATCGGTTCCTACCGGTTTGGTTTCGATTCCGAATCGGAATCATGGCCGGGTCTATTTTGACACTCTTTTAACAATTTTTTTTTTTTATCTATTGTGTTTAAAATAATAAGATAATTTTAAATATGTAAAACTCATTTTAAATTTATTATTTTTGACACAAAAGAAGTGCAAATAATATTGTTGACGATAAAAATGAAATTTGTGTTATGAATATTTTTAGGGAATATTTTTAAAGATATCCTAATGATATTTATGTTTTAATCAATTGTACATTTTAAAGAGACTATAATATATAATTATTTAAAATAAAAACATCATTAAAAAAATCCTCATAAAATTATTATCGTGTTATCATTAGAGCATTTGATTCTCTTATCTTTCAAGTACATTTGTTGACTGTTCCCCATTGATTCCCTTGGCCTTTCTTGCCATTTAATCATAGCCGTTCATTTTCCACTTTGGCCTTCATGTAAAGCACTCAACTTTATTTACCAATTTGCCCTTTCCTCTTCCCTCATTTTACCTCAACAGTCGAGTTGAAACATTATTTTAACCTTTTTCAATGAAAGTTTCAAAAACTATATATTAAAAAAATTGAGGGAAATTTACTATCTTATTTACATTTAGTATAAAAATATTATTAATTTGAAAGATAATGTTCCTAAATAATTTGTGATTCTTAACAAGTTGTTGATATGCCAACTGCTATTTGAATATTTCAAATGTTGAGTGTATGTTGATCGTTTTTCAAGAGTGATTTATTACTTGAGAAACGTTTATGTTCGAAATGCCAATTTGGCTATTAAAAGAAGAAAAATTAATAAGTATGCTGTTTATGTAAATTAACCACAATTTTAGGTCATTTCCATAAAAATAGATAATGTTAATATTTTAGGCCTAACGTTAATGTTTAAAATCTAAAAATAAAAAATAAAAACTAAAACTAATTAAAATGTACTTTTCAAAATATAATTTAAAAGTACTTAGGTTGAATATTTTTGATTTGTTAAATCATCATCATGTAAAGAAAATGTTAATTGAGTTAAGTGGTTGTTATTATTCTTTAACAATTGACACTTGACATAATTATATAAAGTAATCAATTAATGGTTGATTTTGTAATAACCTACGGTGAGTGGTTATACTTATGTTGGTTTTTTTATCGAACCGATTATAATTCAAATTATACTTTTTTTTTTTTGAAATAAATTATCTAAATCAATCATAAATATGGTTCCAATCAAACTGAATTGAATAGTTCAATTTGAATTGATTTAATTCTTCTAAATTATATTTTCTTCCATTATTCAAAATATGTTAATAGACATGTAAATTATTATTACTCGTATTTAATTTACGGTTCAGTTTTTGATTTAATCAGATTAAAAATTAAACTGATTAAAAAACAAACAAACCAATTCGATTAGAGTTTGGTTGGATTCAATAATTTTCAACCCACTCTTGATTCGACAAATTTTGATTGCCCATTGCACTCCAAATCTAATCATGTGCCGAAAAGTCACTAATCCACCCAAGTTTTGTCAGCATATGAACCTATCCACAAAAAAAAAAAAAAAAAAAAAAAAAATATATATATATATATATATATATATATATATATATATATATATATATATATATATATTATAAAATCATGCCTTTATAGCTTTATCAATTTTATTCATATGTATTGCATTTTTATAATCTAATTTATCTCTTCAACCAATCCACAGAAAAATCAAAGCATCAAACCAATCTTTGTATTTTTGTTTTTCGATTTTGTTTCATTTTTTAAAGACCTAAATAAACTATTGAACCTAACTGAACCTATTTTTTATTTTTTTTTTGAAAAGATAACTGAACCTATTTAGTTTGGGTTAGTAAGGTAAAGTTAAAAGACACCACATTTAGGTTACACTATCTTACTACTGTTGTATGTTACAACACCTTCAAATTTAACTTAAGAAAGCCAAATTGTTTGTTACATTATCCAACTTGATACATGTAACTAGAATAGTTGTAAAGCAAAATAAAAAAAAAAAAAAAATGAGACGGTTTTTCGAGCATAAATGCTCCAATATATTTTTTTTTTTTTATTATGTCACCTAAATAACTAATGGTTAAATATCCCGGTTTTTTTTATTATAATATAATTTTATGATTGGAGGTCTCAAAATATAAAAATGACATGAGATGTCTAGGATACTAAAATCGACCCCAATAATAGTAAGATGTCATATCTTGAAAGAAGGAAGAGATTGCAATTGCATCATGCTTGTATCAGTTGGTGTTTCTTGCACATCTCAAATATTCCCAGGTGGCCATATATTCTGTCAACTTTTATATAATTGAATCAAATTCTCTTCCAATGGGCGCCACATAAATAATTTAAGATTATGAAACTATATATATTGACTGCTGAGCTCTCAGTGATGAATATGAGCATCAAGTTTTGATGTAAATCAGCAAAATGATTGTAAAATTTAGTCAAATAATTATATAATGAAACCATTGAAAAATTGCACCCGAAATATATATATATATATATATATCTACAAAGTCACAAGAATTCGACGTTTTTTTAATTCATATCCAACTCCATACATAATTGTGTTGTGAAATTGCACAGTTTATTGATAAAAAGTGGTCGCTTAAAGAGAGAGAGAGAGAGATTGAGTAATTACCCCGCTTACGAGGCTTTCTATACTAGGATTTAATGTATATGCGGTTTTAAAGTCACATTTTTTTTATAAAAGACTGTTTCCGTAACTCGAACTTGTGATATTCAGACCATAAGAAAATAACATTATCGTTATATCAAGATTAATCCTAAAAAAAACAATAATGACACATCATAGTACAAATTTTTTGAAGCTTTTATTGATCACCAGATGACAAATGCTTATCTGCAAAATTTTCAATTTCTAGCCCCCTTTATCATATCAAATTTGCAAATTACATGGGCTATGTATTGTTTTAGAACAATGTTATTTGTACTTTCTGATTATTCTTTCGAATATTAGTCTTTCCTATTCAAAATTATAAAATATTTTTAAAAGATTCAAAAAATATTTTTTGAATTTACTATTTTGACATAAAAATATTCAAGTAATGTGATTACCATTGTTGTTGGTTTTATTCACTAACGAGTTTCCAATTTTTTCTCCAACTTCTTCAATTTATACATAATATGGGGCCATATAACAAATTTAAGTTAAATTTTATAATTTATATTGTATAACGCAAGTTCTTTTTATTATTATTATTATTAATTTTTTTTTTTTCCACTTCATAATTTTTCTGTTGTATATCTTCCAACCAAAAAATGCTGTGTCACGTCCCAGTATTTCCGGGACACAACCGGCAGGAAACAGTGAAACCATCTCACTGAATCTCATGACATACTTGTGCACTATATGATTACTCCTAACTTATACCTGCCTAACATAACGTGGACTATATCCTGGCTTAATCTTGTCCTACACATACATGCATCATTACACATGAACTACTCCAAACATACTTGTCATGACTTAGATTGTACATAACAAATAAATTGCGACCAAATGGCCTAACATGAAACAACAGTGTGCGTGTGTGGACCCTTGACACTGCACTTGATGACTAACCCTAATGACTGCAATTGGTGTCCATCGTCCCCAAAGCTTGTCCTCCACATGCACACATAGAATACCTGTAAAACTGAAAATGAAAAGAGTAAGTCGTACAAATGACATAGTGAGTAAATACTAAAAACAAAACATAAATGAACCTGATAATGTATTCATAAATAACTGGAAAATTTTAAGTCGAACCTGAATTCTGGATCTTACGTAAATTGAATACTTACGAATGCATCATAACTAAGAACCTGTAACAAAACTGAAAATTGGAGCTTGATAACATGAAAATAATATACAACTAAAAACATATCGTGACCTTGAAACCTTGACATGACTTGTAAATATCAACGTGAAATTGACATCTGAAAACAAGACTTGAGAACGTCAAATTAATCAAAATATCAAACTAAACTAAAAGCTATTTTCTTATCGTAAACTGAAAAATGCATATGCCGAATGAAAATACGACGTGACTGGAAGCTTTAAATATGAAAACATGACTGTAAGCTGTTAAAATATAAATATGAGCTGAAACTGAAATATATACTGAAACGTAAACATGAACTGAGTTCATAAACATAAAATAAAATCTGTAACAAGTTTGTAAACTGATTTTCACGAATAACTCACCAGCTTATTAACCCGGGGGCGTGAAAACCTGATTAGCGAGACCTGGCATCGCGTAACCAAGGGAAAATGAACATGAATAAGCTTATAGGGTGATCAACACCCTATGAGGCAACGTGAGAATACCCGAGATGCTAAACATGATAAGACGACACTCTATTGGTGGTTTGAAAATATTTTACTTGTCTTATTCTTGTAAATCACTTTTTGAAAAACGTAAACTGAAATTCATGATAAATATTTTCTGGAATCACATTTCATGAAAACGTAAAACGTGACATGACACATGAAAAATATAATGACATCAAATGAAAACATGTGAGCATGACACATGAGCTGATAACATAAATTGTAAACTTTAAACATGAAAACATAACCAATAAACATGCAAAAGTGAAAAACGTAAACTGTAAATGCATAGACATGATACGTGCTAACATAAAATGATAACCTTGATCATATAAACTTAACATGAAATTGTAAACATGGACTGCAAATGAAAACATAAGATAAACATAAACTGACACACGTGGCTAATGCAAATATTGCTCGTACATAACCCAATATCTATTTTAGAATAAGTATGGGATGAGCTTCATCCAAACGGGTCCTAACTAGTACATTCAACCATGAGGACATGTAAAATGAAAATGTAATCACAAATATGTATCTTGGAAACGTAAACTTGAAAATGTAAAACATGATAACTGTAGACATTGTATTTTTATTTATAACTCGATAATGAGTCTCGTATGGGGACACTCTCTGAATGTTAGAAAATTACAAGGATGAATACTGGAAGGGAAATGAACTATAGGGAATACAACCAAAAGCTAGCCGGACTTCACCTATGTCATGCCTACCATCTCTCATACCTGAATACCCAACCAGATATACCCTAAAAACCCTAAATTTGGTCGGACATGATATAATTGTCATTGAATAAGTGGATTGTCAATTCCAAAAGTTACGAGATCTGATTATGTCTGGCCAGACATACAATTCAAATTTAATAGTCGGTCGGATATATAATTCAAAATACATGTCTAGCCAAACATGTATTGAGCTGTCATCGAGTATGCAGATATTCAGTTACTAGAGTCACATACATCATAATTATTGAATATGTATGGTAGGACATATATCTCAAGATGTACCTCCGACTAGATATGTGTTGAGTTGTAACTGACGATAGATGGGAGATAGGGAAGAGATCTCGTCTTCCCCTTCTATTCTCAGACCCTCATCATCTACTGTAAAAATGAGGGTTTCTCCTTCATAAAAATAATTCAAAACCTACTTGGAAATCTCTACCAATATTCTACAATACTGATTTCTTAGATAGAGAGAGAAAATAATGAGGAAATCTTAGAAATATTGGGAGTTCATTCCCTTCCAGGAAACAACCCAGCGACAATCTGACTTCAGAGACGTCTTCTGAGCCAGACGACACATAAAAGTACCACCTGACGGCACCTTACTTTATCCTATTTGAGTTTTGAATTTTCAGTTCTAACACAGCACACACCTCCGACCACTTGATAAACATATCAGACAACTTTTACTACTTTCTTTAGTTTAGTTACTTTATTAATATCTATTTTCAACATATTATTATCTTTTTCTTATCTTGTATTGTCATTTCATGCATGCTAATATGTTAGTTATCTTATTAATGCCCTATTTATTGTTATTTCGCATAATTACTCACTATCTGAATATATATCCGGACATAATTACACTAAATTCGACCGGACATAAAATGCCAAAAAAATTTTGTCAGGCCTGGCTTCGAAGAAACCTAGCCAGAAAGATATGTGTTCTGATGTGTTCGAATCACATGCTATTGTTCTGTTTAATGGTTTTTTTTTATTAACTGTCAGTTAAGCGTGATTTATCTTTTATACCTTTCTAGTTTGCGAAACACATCCGACCAGACATGGGCTATGTCCGGCCATACATTAATGGCATAAAAGATGTCCACCCAGGATTCCATAAGACAAGGCCGGTGTGATGCATGTTCTGATTTGTTTACTTATTATCATGTTACTACTATATTAGTTTCTAAATATTTATTCATTGTTTGTTGTTTCTTTACTATTCACTATTGCAAATTGTATGTTTTTTATAAATTGTTATTGCATGTGATTGCATTATAAGATATGAGGATACCTCATTTGAGCGTAAATATTATATTGACATCGGTAAAAGACCATTCCGAACCCAAACGGGTTTAAGGTCGGACTATGCAAAGGGTGTAGTGCGACCTTAAATCATTCCAGATGTCTCATACCAGGTGGCGACTCCCTTATTCTCCGGTTAGTCATCCGTGGGATTCTCCGTACTCTCTATGAGCTGCGAGCCCAATAGTATAGTGGTCGCTGACGTCATAAGCATAGCGGTAAACCCCGATTCGCTCCAACAGTAATGTAATATGAAAATATATAATTATAACATGAAAGCCTGAAACCTAAAACGTAAATTATACGCATATGTCATGAATATATAAACTGATGCGTAATTGAAAACGTACGGCGTAATTTGGAAACATAAAACATAATACGTAAGCTAAACTATGTAAATTGGGACGTAATTTATAATTAAATATTTATATACGAACTAATGCAAGAACATAAAAACATAATGTTCACTCACTGAATTGACGTCTAAGCTGATGTGCTCGAATGGAACCAAACAAATTCTTCAACTCAAAGTTTGTTTTCTATTTTCATTAAGAATTACAAATAAATGTTCAATTTCCCTTGAGTTCATGATTTCATGAGCTTTTCTCATTTCGAGAGAGTGAAAGAAGGTTGGAGAAGGATAATGAGGCCATAAAAAAACATAGATCACATGTATTAGCTTTTTTCAAATAAAATAATAATATATTTTGGTTACATGCTAAATTGTAGTAAGAATTCAAATTAATAAAAGATACCCAATGAAATCACTGTTTTTGACTTGATTATGCTCAATATTTGAGACAATACATAGCATGCAAGTTGAAGATCTATGTCTAATGTTTTCATTGGTACTAAGATCACTGAAAACAGATAACGGTAACCCAAGTTACGGTCAAAATACTAATGACTATCTGAAAATTCCCACTGACAGAAAAAATACCGAAACTGAAAATTTTTCCCGAACCTCAGGGCAGTATTTATTAGGTATCTAACCCACTAACACATGGTTATATGCATAACGACATATCATGCAAGAGAAATGTATCGTACTTGATATGTCGTTAATAATTGGGGTGTTACAAACAAGATCCTTGAGTAACGGCCAATATAGCTTTTTCATTATCAGTAACAACATTTTTATTACTAATTACAATATTGCACAAATATTATTGAAAAACATTTGTCTGAGTAATATTGATAACTACTGTACCTATATATAGAGAAAAAAATATAGTACGTCAGTCGGGCTTGATTCGAGATTCAAATCCCGACCTAGTCCGATTTTGTATTCTTGATGAAAAATAATCTTGAATCTTTGTTGATTTTTTCAATCAATATGAAAAATTATCTCGAATTCTATACTGAATAGTATGAGATCTGAATTACGATTAGAATTTTGAATTTTTAAAAAATGAGTTGAATGCATCATGGATTCGGGATGAAAAATCATCTCAAATTGTTGGAAAATAACATGATTTGCTATTTTGAAACATGATTTGTGTGGGATTTACTTAATGAAATTAAGAGATCATGAATGATTCAGATTCTTCTTCATGAGTACTTCGAAATCATATATTTATATGCTCAAAATGATGTTCGGGTGAATGAGAAATTATCTTTCAAAAGACACCCATTGAATTGGAAAATAAGATGAAGTTTGTCAATCCCTCATCTAAAAGAAAAATAAGGTTAAATGGGTTTATATATGATCACTCAAGGCTCTCTTTACGTGCACCCACACATGTGGTCCAAATCGCAGCCCGGATCAGTTCAACTCATTTGCACCCACCTACGTATACGAATGGTGGCCTAATTTGAACAGGCCCGCCTTAGCCACGTTTTTGCTAATTTAATCTTCTTTTTTTTTAGCTAAATAGTTTTCAGAATCTAGAGAGTTGTAGTATTTTGAGCTACTAATAATTTCAGTTTTGAGTATACAAAACTGCTAAGGTTTAATTAATCAATTTAATTGAATTGATTTCAATGGTAACCACATTTGGTGAAATTTGGAGTCTTAAAATATTTTATAATGAAAAGCCACTGCCTTCGTGAGAAAGAATAAAATAATTCCTTAACACACGGACAACACATAGACATATTCCCACCGTCCTTCTATTTTGCAGTCAAGTTCAATCCAACATGAGTTCATTTGAATAATTCGGTTATGTTCTGAAATTATTCAATTTCATTGTATTTTGGGAAACAAACGCCTTACAAAACCTACGCACAGACGGTAGGAGGCGAATATATTTTAAGGACACTATCTAGTTTAGGTCTCGGTTTATTCCCAATTTTATTTCAATTTTAGTGTTATACAAAATATTTTAATTTTCACTGTACATGTGCTGCAATTATAGTACAAGCATTTGATTATTATTGAATCATTTATGTATTGATCTTTTGTGTTTTTTTGCTAACAATCTTAAAACAAATTACAGTGTTGAAATGGAAAATATTGATAGTACACAAACTGGAATAGCTGCAACAGCTTCTGCTCATGTTCTGAAACTTGCTACTTCTGTCATGGTTCTCTTGAATCATTCGAATAATCTTGAGAAATTGATGGGCTGAATTTCAAACGTTGGTAACATAAAATATTTTTTTATCTGACCATTTTGAACCTTACGAGGTTCTTGAATAAAATGGCTCTAAAAGCCAAGGATGGTGAAAATGATATTCAAATGATCAGTGTTATCGATACTTGGAATCATTCTAATTTCCTTAGTATGAATTATATCATGAATTGCTTAAGAATTCTCTGTACAACGTGTATACTTAAAAAGAAAATAGCCAAAGAGTTATGGGAGTCTTTGGACCGAAAATATAATACTGAAGATGTTGGCACTAAGAAATTTATCGTAGGTTGATTATTAGATTATAAGATGGTTGACTCCAAATCTGTTATGCGTCATGTTCAGAAAATCCAAGTCATTCTGTCATAAATTTTTGCAGAGAGGATGAACTTAAGTGAAACTTTCCAAGTTGTGGTCATTATTGAAAAATTACCCCATACTTGGAAAGATTTCAAGAGTTATCTTAAGCATAAACAAAAGGAAATGAATTTTGCGGTTCTAATTGTTAAGTTTCGAATTGAAGAGAGCAATATAAATTCGAAAAAGAAAATATTCAATTCAGAGGCAAGGACAAATGTTGTTGAATATGGTCCTAACTTTAAAGACAAGAAGACAACAAATGATCTAAGTTAGATCCTAAAGGAGGTGTTTCGAAGAAGCAAACCGGATTTCAAGGAAAGTACTTCAATTGTGACAAAATGGGACACAAGGCTTCGAAATGCAAATTACCGAAGAAGAAACGAGTTCAAGAAGCTAACATAGTGAACAACATCACCCAAGATGTTTATGATATAAACTTTTCTACTATTGTGTCAGAAGTGAATCTAATAGGTTCAAATCCAAAAGAGTGGTGGATTGATATTGAACTAGCAAACATGTGTGTTAAGACAAAAGGTTGTTTACTTCATTTGAACCTATTGAAAATGAGGAAAAACTATTTATGGTGAATTCTGCTATAAAAGATCAAGGCAATGTGAATCTAAAGATGACTTCTGGAAATGAGTTGACTCTGAATAATATTCCATTCGTATCAGAAATTAAAAAGAATTTGGTATCGGGATCACTTTTGAACAAGTCAGGACCAAGAACAAGAAAATAAGGTTGATGCTGAACCCAGACGTAGCAAGAGATTAAAGATAGAAAGGTCTTTTGGTCCAGACTTTCTAACTTATTTACTAGAAGGTGAATCTCAAACCTTTAAAGAGGTCGTGAGCTCTACAGAATGACCTTTGTGGAAAGAAGAAATTAAGAACGAAAATGATTCTCTCTTGTAAAATCACACACGAGAACTAGTTGAATTTCCTCTAGGATGTAAACCTCTAGGGTCCAAATGGATTTTCAGGAGGAAAATGAGAGCTGATGGATTGATTGATAAGTATACGGCTAGACTTGTAATTAAATATTATAAGTTAAAAAAGGCCTATATTACCTTGATATGTATTCTTATTTGACGACAATAAATTCAATTAAGATGATATTAACGATTACAGCTTTGTGAAATCTCAAAATACATCAAATGGATGTAAAAACATCATTTCTTAATAGAGATTTGGAAGAAGAAACCTACATGAAACAACCAGAAGGTTTTTCTACCCCAGGACAAGAAAAGAAAGTGTATAAAGCAGACAAGTCCTCATATGGATTAAAGTAAGCACCAAAACAATGGCATGTAAAATTTGATAATGCTATGATGGCTAATAATTCAATATCAATGAATATGAAAAATGTATTTATGTCAAAGAGACTACAAATGACTTTGTCATTTTGTGTCTTTACGTTAATGACAAGCTCATTATGGGTAATGATGATAAAATGATCAAATCTACCAAAATTATGTTGAATTGATGATTTGACATGAAATTCGTGTGTCTAGCAGATGTGATATTGGAATAAAAATATCAAGAACATCATATGGCATCGTTCTAAGTCAATCATATTATATAAATAAAATTCTTGAGATTTTTAATAAAGATGATTTTGTTGTGGCCAGAACAGTGATAGATACTAGCTAATATATATCGAAGAATATAGAAGAATGTATTTCTCAATTAGAGTACTCTAGATTCATTGGAAGTGTAACATCCCCAGTACGGGAATTTTACCGGCAAGCAACAATCCCACTGTCGCCTAAGCCTCTGACTCATGCATTAGAACATTTGCTCGTATCTTAATGCTATGCAATGTTGTAATTAATCACATATACAAACTTAAAATCTTAATTAAACTTAAGTGCGAGATCATGAAACCAAATGTGTATATATATACTTTCCTGAAAGTGTATAACGTATATATAGTATATGTACATCATCAAATACATGTCTATGATATGACAAAATGACATCCCAGAGAACTAAATTCTATATGAATATAGATTTGGAAAGGTGGACCCCATGATTAGTGACTGTAGCATAACACTTGTCCTCGAGCTGGGTCTCCTAAAAGTAGCTCGTGGCTCACTAAAAAACGAATCCTGCAAAAAAACTGGGAAGTGGTGGGGGTGAGTCCTATGTAACTCAGTGAGTGGAGCTACAAAAATAAGAAACTGAATCATCACATCTATTTGAAATCATTTAATATTAAAACGCTTCTGAAATCTTTGTTTGAAAACTGGTTCTTTTATTTTAAACTTGAGAAATCCTTTTTCTAAAATACTTTATGTATAAATCTCTGATACTATAGAAAACCTAACGCATGGGGGCGTTATGTATCGCCGTCTCCCATATGCCTAACTAGTGGTCTTGGGGCGTTACGTATCGCCATCCACCAAGCCACTAAACTAGAGTCGGTAGTGCTGATCCATGCTACTACCTGACTCTAAAACTATGATCTAGGGGCGTTACGTATCGCCGTCCCTCTAGTCCTGAACTACGTGTGCACATGTTCTCTGTCCGTCAATTCCATAAGTCAGAGCTGAGGTGGATTTTTCCCTCATGTCTCGAAAAACTTAAAAACTTATGCTTTTAAATCTTAAAATTTTCAAAACAATCTTACATAAGAAGTAACTGATAATTAATAAGGCTAATGCCCTAAAACATTTAAAATTAAATCTCGAAACAAATCTTGATCAATAACAAGTAATTTAAATCAATTTCAAAGAAAAACTCCACTCATAAATTTGAAGTTCGGTAAAGTCTCCTTCACGTCGCTAGGGAGAACGCGGCTCTTGACGAGTATCTATTTGGAATAAACTGGGTTAGAATCATAAGTTATAAAATATGGTTTGAAATTAAATTAAGTTCCTTAATCTAGTTGAAATACTCCCATAGAATATCTTTTATTCCTTGAATGAAATGTAGAAATAAACTTTAAACCTTAGTCAAGCGTCAGATTTCAAAGAATATTCTGATTTTGGGTACGTGTCGCGACACCGGCCTATCGGCGTTGCGATGCCACCTCGTTAAATAAACCCAGGCTTCTGCCTCGTTCGCGTCGTGACGCGTCACCGTTTCCAGAATCAGAATTCGTTTCTTCCATGGTTAACCCTCAAACCTCATTTCAACACAATCACAAGCACTTCCAACAAATAATTTATCATCATACTATATTTCCAACATCCCAACAACACCAAAATCTCTTAAATCTTTACATAATGCCCTAACTAGAATAGAAAATCAAAGGTTTTCCAAACATGAATTTCTAAACCAAAAACCTTCAATAATCATAATACTACCATATTCTCAACATACTACCAACTCCCAAACTTCATAACTCACAACTAAAAAAAAATTTGGGCAAAATGTCTCTTACCTCTATTCAACCTCCTCATTCCCTAATAATGCCCATTGATATTCTTTTTCTTCTTCTTGGGTTTATTTGGATGAATTACTCTTATTAAGTTTCAAATATTTGCCAAGAAAATTGCAAGCTTTCTCTCATTCTCTCTCTCACTCTCACTGCCAAGACCCAAAAATGAATAAAAGATTTTCTCCATTTGTTTTTTTTTTAATATTTTCTCACCATTTACATAACCCATTTTCTAGAAAAGTCTAGGTATTTTAGTTTGTTGGGCCTTGGGCTTCTTTCTTTTATTCATTTTAATCTGTTGGGCCTAGTTAATAAACAAAGGAAAAATTTGGGCTAAAATTAAATCAAATTAAGTTAGACTAACTTAGGCCCATAATTAAGTAGATATCTATTGTCTCTAAGTCGATCCCGGAATTATTCATTAGTGTCTGGAAAAGAAAATCCCTTGCGTCCCCTAGTCAAACTAAAAAAATATTTGGGGTCGTTATAAATTCTCCCCCTTTAAAATGATTCGTCCGCGAATCAAAAAGTTTAAAGGATATGTAGTGTACCTCCATCCGCGAAGAGTTGGGGATATTGCTCTCTTATGGCTTCTTCTGGTTCCCAAGTAGCCTCTTGTTCCTTGTGATGTTGCCAAATCACTTTGACTGAAAGAACCCATCGAGATCGTAGCTTTCTTGTTTCTCTATCCACGATGGCTACTGGTTATTCCGAATAAGATAAGTCTTGACAGATATCAACTGTCTGGGGCTCCAACACATGAGATTCATAATGTAACATAGATACGTGGAAAACTGGATGTATCCTATCCATGCTGGGTGGAAGGGCCAATTCATAAGATCTCCCTCAAACTCTCTGTAATATCTGGAACAGACCAATAAATCTAGGGCTGAGTTTACCCTTTTAGCCGAGTCTTATGACTCCTTTAAAATGAAATACTTTTAGAAACATAAAATCCCCCACCTGGAACTCCAAATCCATGATTATCCGATTTAAAGAGACTAGTTGCTTGTAAATCGATATATGCTTCGTACGGGGCATATACTATTCCAGCCCCAGGCCTTGCATGTGACATCCGATATTGGATCGCTATACGAAATATTACGTATACTACGCCTGATATAGATTATATATTCCATTAAGAATATTTCTGGAGAATTGGGTAGGCACGGTGCTTTGCTAGAAGCCAACCATGTCTCGTAAATCGGTAAAAACGTAGTACGTGGTACGTACGTGTTCGGATAGTCCGACGACCAGATTTAATACCAACATATCCAGGGATCTCTTGGGTCGTTTCCCGAAGATTCACCGATGACGTATGATTCAAACTTAATTAATCTTGGATTAATAGCGGGGATATTTTATCTGGATATAAAATACTATTGGAGAGAGAGAGAAACGATTAATTTGGAATTAATCGATAAAATAATATTTGATATATTAAAGGAAATTAGATTTCGACCCGGAATTAAAATTAGATTTTAATTCGGGCAAACGAGTTAATTAGAATTAATTCGCGAGCGGTGTGAATAGTAAATTTGATTAATTACGTCGCAACGAAAAATTTGTTAATTCAGAATTAACGAAACCAAGCCCGGGATGTGTTTGCGAGGCTACTCCGATTTTGAATCAATTACGGCCACAAGTCACATCACTCGTCACATCGCTCGTCACATCACATGTCACTTTAGTGATGGATGTCATTTCACCTTTTTGGTGAGTGACAACTAGTCACTATTCATGATGTTGGTTGTTGAGAGCTTTTAATGCATTTTTGGTTCCAAAATTTGGTTTGACTTTTTGAAAGCCATATACCAAACTTTGGTAACACTTTAGGCATTATTGTTTTTAGAAAACAAATACCAAAACTTGAAAAACTCTCTCTACTTTAGACAAAACCGTGAGCTCCATTGGAGGAAAGAAGAATTGTTTTTCTTTCAATCTTGCTAGCACATTCAAGAATCAATACAAGGTGATAGGGAAACCAACCTTGGAGCTTGGAATCAAAAAGACAAAACTTGGAGCTTGGACTTTGACCTTGGCCGAATACCATAAAGGATTCTTGGAGTTCATTTTTCTTCTCAACACATTTCAAAATCCGTTCAATGTAAGTGTGTTTCCATTCTTTTCATTGCTTAAATATGATCTTGGGACTATAGTAGAAACCAAAAATGGTATCATTGAGCCTAATTTGAGCATGAAAACTATTAGGGTTCATATGCTAAAAAATTTGGGTAAAAATGATTTGAGCATGATTTGATGAAATTGTTTGATTTAGTATGCTTGAATGATGATAACATAGTGTTATGCATGATCAATTTCATGAAATATGAATTGGATTAATTTTTCCCCAAACCATAGGCTTGGCCGAATGCATGATGAAACCCTAAAGTTATGGTATTTTGTTCTTTTGATCATTGGATGAGATGAAAGACTTGGGATAATGTTGATTTGTAATTCAATCGGATTGAAAACGAAATCGAATTAAAAATACCCACCAATGCCGTGAGCTATATAGCATAAAATGAGATGATTTTTTGAATCAATTATGTTGGACATGTGTTGATGATGAAAAGCATGATTAATGAATTAGATTAGTATTTTGGAAATGTTAATTTAAAAGATTAATCATGGC
This sequence comes from Zanthoxylum bungeanum, assembly GCA_019454045.1. Taxonomy (NCBI): domain Eukaryota; kingdom Viridiplantae; phylum Streptophyta; class Magnoliopsida; order Sapindales; family Rutaceae; genus Zanthoxylum; species Zanthoxylum bungeanum. The sequence continues at coordinate 52,118 of SKCR01025404.1, forward strand.
TAAACACTTTGATTTATTAAATTATGAATTTTGAAAATTGGAATTTAATAAATTGGGCTTGATTTTTAATTGGGCTTATAATTGTTGTATTTAGGCATAATGGGCTTGGTTGGGCCAAGTTGGTTTGGGCCAAATGGATTGGATCCAAATTGGGCCTAAACCATTCCATTAAGTCCAAATATAACAAATGGGCTTTAAAAGTTTAATTGGGCCTAATGGGCCTAAATTGGTTTCTTGGCAAATAAGGGTGATTCCTTAATTGGGCTTTGGTATTTGGGTTTGACCCATATTTACCAAAGTCCATGCCTTATGAAATCAATTGAAAGCCCATTGGACTTTAATTAAACAACATTGGATGTTAATTGGGCTTTGAGACCCATTAAGATTAGATTTGGAATCTAAGTCGTTAAAGCGCATATTAAAAAGTGTAGATATTTAATTTTTAATTAAATAAATGAATTAGTATTGAATACGAATTAAATTAGATTTAAAGAGTAGTTCGATATAATTCAAGAATTCATACTTCGAGTACTTATTCACAAACGAGTTGGACTCGCGCAAAATCAATCGTTGTTTGAACATTTGATGATCACTTAATTCAAAGATTAATTAATTGGATTAGATTGATTGAATAACATGCTATGAATGAATACATGGATGTGTTGAATGAATAACGTATATCGGATGGATATTAGAAGTGAAGGGCAATTTTGGAAATTGTTGTAAATTTAGAATTTATTAAATTGGACCTGCGTGTCCAGCCTTATCTCTCTTGATTCTTTGTATTTCTCTTCTCACCTAATTCCCCTAAATGTTAATGAGGTTTCTCTTATTGTATTATGTAATTGGGTAGAAGTAGAATAGTGCTAGCCGGGGAGAGGAAATGGAGTGATTCGTTCTAGGAACAATCTGTGAAATATCCATCCGCATATCATTATTAATTTATTTCCACTCCTTATTATGCTTTTAGAATGCATGCTTAAGGGTGTATGATGAGACCTAACAAAGATAATAAATTGGTTGCCAATTTACGCGAAAAAACCCTCAAATATATTAAGCATTTTTCCTTCCATTGAGTGATTCTTACTCAAGATCCAAGATTAGCACTGGTTTGTTGGCCAAAGTCAATACCTTTGTCCATCGCAGATGTGTTTGAATCATGAAGGCTTTGTTCCATATCGGTGTCTTGTCCAAGTTGTGATTTATTGGCCAAAGTCAAGATCATTTCTTGTCCATCGACATCGATTACGAAGCTTTCCAAAGTCAATGGGTTCCGCTTAACTGGAATCATTAAGCTTGTTATGCCAAAGCCAAGACTTAGTTGATTCAGAGGAAAAAGGTTAGGAAAATATATTGGATATATTGGCATATATATTGTATATATGTTTCGGACTTGGAGGTCCACCTACCAGATCTAGGAATTGGATGAGATCCAATTGATCTTAGAGATCTACCTATTAAATATCATACATCTTGTTGGCCAAAGTCAAGGTTATGTGTTTTTTAACGGGATCCTAGCCACTAGGAAACTAGGTTTCCCGAGTACTCAACAGAGGGTTAGAGGCTCGCCGAAAAATAGTGGAGGCTAGTATTGATTTGTAATTTCGTTCAAATACTTAGCTTTACGCGCTTTCAAATTATTTCGTCAAATTATTTTATTAGTTGGACTAATATATCATTATTTTTCTTGTAACAGTTAGACTGTACCCAAACATCGTTAATTGAATAGTTGGACTATTGCGGTTAAGATGATTGGAAAATTAAGCATTAGGGATATTGTCATGGGCGACAACGTCTTTAATGGCAGAAACTTTCAAGATTGGGATATGAATCTCAGAATTGTTCTGGGATCCGAGAAGTTACTCTATACTATAGAGCGACCTCTTGGGCCTAAGCCCCGACCTGATCAGTTGCTTGAGCTAGAGCTTTGGAAGACTCATAGCGATGATAATATGATAGCTCGATCGGTAATGCTTGCCGCTATGACTCCGTAATTCCGTCGTCAAAACAAGGGGTTGGATCTGTATGAGATGATGGCAAAGTTGCATGATCTCCACCGATCTAACCTTAGATCGCAAAGATATGAGTTGCAGAAGAAGCTCTTACGGGCTTGAATGTCAGAGGGTACGTCTCTTGAGCATCATGTCTTAGAGATGATTGCTGATATTGAGCAGCTCAGACAGATGGCCATAGTCTTCGAGGCTGAGACTTCAGTAGATTTGATCCTACAGTCTCTCCCCGACACTTGGAGTGGGTTCATCATGAAGTACAACATGTTGAACCAAGACCAATCTCTTGGAGAGTTGATGTACACTCTACGTGAGGCAGAAAATGAGCTCCTTAAGGGCAAGAAGCGCGAGGCGCACTATTCTTCAACATCTCAGACTCCGAGGGCTTGGCCTAAGGCGACTGGAGGTGTTAAGAAGAAGAAGCATAAGAAGAAGGGCAAGGCCATATCGTCAAAGGGTTCTAGGAAACCCAAGGACAAATCCCAAGATGTATGCTTGCAGTGTGGGAAGCGGGGTCACTGGAAGCGTGACTGCCACGAGTACAAGGCACACATGAAGGAAATCAAAGCGGGCAAGGCACCGGCTTCAGGTATGTTTGTTATAGAAATAAACATGACTACTTCTAGTTTTAAAAATTGGGTTTTTGATTCTGGTTGTGGTACTCACATATATACTGATGTGCATGATCTGCGGATTAGCAGAAGACTGGCTTCAGGAGAGATTGACCTCCGTGTTGGAAATGAGACGCGAGTTGCCGTTTTGGCCGTTGGCACTTATGTTTTGGAACTGCCCTCGGGGCATGTACTTGAACTTATAAACTGTTATTTTGTACCTAGTTTGACTAGGAATATAATTTTTGTATCTATGTTAACCCAATGTGGGTATACTTTTGTATTTAGAAACACCAGGTGTTTTATGTATAAAAATGATATGGAAATTTGCACAGCTGATGCAAATAATGGTCTTTATATTTTGAATATAAATCAATCTCAAACATATAATATAACAAACAAAAGGTTTAAAGTAAGTAACAAAGATGAAACTTATATGTGGCATTGTCGTCTAGGACACATAAACAAGACACGTATATCCACACTTTCGAAGAGTGGGTACTTAGACGAATTTGATCCAAATTCATATGACGTCTGCGAATCTTGTATATTAGGCAAGAAGCCTAAATCACATTTTAGCGGTAAAGGTGTACGTGCCACCGAACTGTTAGCCCTCGTTCATAGTGACGTTTGTGGGCCCATGTCTAGCCAGGCTAGAGGTGGATATGAATACTTCGTAACCTTTATGGATGATTCATCGTGTTATGGTTATGTGTATCTTATGAGACACAAGTCAGAAACTTTTGATAAATTCAAAGAGTTTCGACACGAAGTTGAAAAACTAACCTGCAAAAGTATTAAGACATTACGGTCGGACCGTAGTGGCGAATACTTGAGCAATGAGTTTCTTGATTACTTGAAAGAGTATGGTATTCTTTCACAGTGGACTCCTCCCGAAACACCGCAATTAAGCGGTGTGTCCGAATGGAGAAACCAAACTTTGTTAGACATGGTAAGGTCTATGATGAGTCGCACAGAGCTACCTATTTCCTTCTGGGGATATGCATTGAACAATGTAATACCTATTTTGAATAAGGTTCCGTCAAAGTCTGTTCAACAGACTCCATATGAAATATTGACAGGAAAGAAACCGGGTTTCTCATTCCTGAAGATTGGGGTTGCTGGGCATACGTCAAACAGTTTGGAAGGTACCAAACTAGAACCCAAATCAGATAAATGCCTATTTGTAGGATATCCTAGGGAAACCAAAGGATATTACTTCTATCACCCACACAGAGAACAAAGTATTTGTTGCTCTACATGCGGTTTTCCTTGAGAAGGAATTCCTAAATGTAGTGATAAGTGGAAGGAAAGTAGAACTCGATGAAAATCGGAGTGATACTGTTCCTGGCACAGAATCCTTAACGGAACATTAACAGTCTATCAGGGATGAGATTGTACCACAATCTTCGATACACAAGGACCGCGTAGGTCGGAGAGAGTCAGAAAATAACCTGAGAGGTGGGTTTTCTGATCTCACCTCATGTGGATATTAATCTTATTGAGGAAGACGAGCCGGCTACGTATGAGGAAGTGATACAAGGTATCGACTCCGGTTTATAGCAAGATGCCATGAATTCTGAAATGGATTCCATGTACACCAACCAAGTTTGGACATTGGTTGATGCACCAGAGGGCGTAAAGCCTATTGGATGCAAATAGGTCTTCAAGAAGAAGACCGACATGGATGGCAACATACAAACGTATAAAGCTAGGCTTGTAGCGAAAGGGTATCATCAACGGCATGGTGTCGATTACGACGAAACCTTTTCACCAGTTGCCATGATTAAATCCATTCGCATAATGATTGCTATAGCTGCATATTTCGATTACGAGATATATCAGATGGACGTCAAAACCACTTTCCTTAACGGAAACCTGTTGGAGGATGTTTATATGGAACAGTCTGACGGTTTTGTCATACCTATACTTGCAAACAAGGTTTGTAAGTTAAATTCGATCCATTTATGGATTGAAGCAAGCATCGCGTTCTTGGAACCAACGTTTTGATGAGATTATAGAAGAATATGATTTCGTTCAAAACGAGGATGATCATTGTGTATATAAGAAGGTTAGTGGGAGCGCACTAACATTCATTGTCCTTTACGTTGATGATGTATTACTAATTGGCAATGACATTCCCATGTTAACATCGGTGAAAACTTGGCTTTCATTAAAATTCTCCATGAAGGATCTGGGAGAAACATGCTTTATTCTAGGAATAAAGATCTACCGGGATAGATCTAGAAAGCTGCTTGGACTATCCCAGAGTATGTACATTGACAAAGTGTTGAAGAGATTCAACATGGATCAGTCCAAGAGGGGACTGTTGCCAGTGACACATGGCGTCACTCTATCTAAGAACATGTGTCCTAAAACTCAAGATGAGAGAGACAACATGAGTTGGATACCGTTCGCCTCGGTAGTCAGATCGATCATGTATGCCATGATATGTACGCGACCTGATGTCTCGTATGCTTTGAGCATGTGTAGTCGCTATCAGGCCGATCCATATGATGGTCACTGGATGGCGGTTAAGAATATCCTTAAGTATCTTAGACGAACTAAGGATGCTTTCTTAATCTATGAAGATGGAGAACTTGAGGTAACTGGGTATACCGATGCAAGTTTCCAAACCGATAAAGACGACTACAAGTCACAATCCAGGTACATTTTTTGTTTGAATAACGGAGCAGTAAGCTGGAAATCTTCCAAGCAAGAGACTGTTGTCGATTCAACAACAGAAGCGGAGTATATTGCTGCAGCTGAAGCAGTAAAAGGGGCAGTTTGGATCCGAAAATTCCTAATTGGATTAGGAGTAGTTCCATAGCAGCTGAGCCCATTCCATTGTATTTTGAAAATAACGGGGCTATAGAGCAGGCTAAGGAACCTCGGTCTCATCAACAATCCAAGCATGTTCTTCGACGTTTCCATCTGATTCGTGAGATCATACATCGTGGTGATGTGAAGATCGAGAAGGTCGCATCAGAGGACAACATAGCAGATCCGCTGACGAAAGCTATTCCTCAGCAAAAGTTTGAGCGACGTGTACATAGTTCAGGTATTAGATGCTTGAGTGACTGGCTATAGGCCAAGTGGGAGATTGTTAGACAATTATGACCCATAGCGTCACTATTTGTAAAAGACATTGTGGTTTTTGTACAAATTAATTATGTAGCAATGAAATTGTATTTTATCATTTTGTAATCTGATTACTTAATATAAATAAATGATAAAAGTCCCTATGATTAGTTCCGGAATATAAGATATGAGACAGTATCAATCCATAAAGGTTTAATCATTAAATATCCCTAGTCGTAGTATTATCGAGACTGGACATTGATAATGCGAAATAGACTAGTATTGCATTTGTGCTTGTTATGGAAGCGTAACGACATAGTTCTCATATATTTAAGTATAGGATACTTATACAAGTGTGATAGGAGATTGTGTTTACAGATGGTACGGAAATAGCTTCGCTCTGGATAGACCCCGCAGAATCCCATTGGTAGTATGACTATGTGTCTATGGAATCTGCATCAGGGTAGGTGTATTTGGTCTTAACCCAAGACTTACATCGCTAGTACTTGCGACAATCAATACGCTTTGGTTTTGGTCGTCCAGGACTTTAACAGGTTCTGTGTACGCCTTTTCTGGGTTTGTTGAGAATTGTAGTGTATTGGGTGTGATGTCAAGATGGAAGTATCACTTCAGTCATATGGAGATGATGATCACACAGGGATACAGAATTAGAACTCTAAATGGTTGCAACCATCGGGATAATATGACAAGGTCATGATTATCCGATTTAAAGAGACTAGTTGCTTGTAATCCGATATATGCTTCGTACGGGGCAGACACTATTCCAGCCCCCGGCCTTGCATGTGACATCCGATACTGGATCGCTATACGCAATACTACGTATACTACGCCTGATATAGATTATATATTCCATTAAAAATATTTCTGGAGAATTGGGTAGGCACGGTGCTTTGCTAGAAGCCAACCATGTCTCGTAAATCGGTAAAAACGTAGTACGTGGTACGTACGTGTTCGGATAGTCCGACGACCAGATTTACTGCCAAAATATCCAGGGATCTCTTGGGTCGTTTCCCGAAGATTCACCAATGACGTATGATTCAAACTTAATTAATCTTGGATTAATAGCGGCGATATTTTATCTGGGATAAAATACTATTGGAAGAGAGAGAAACGATTAATTTGGAATTAATCGATAAAAAAATATTCGATATATTAAACGAAATTAGATTTCGACCTGGAATTAAAATTAGATTTTAATTCTGGCAAACGAGTTAATTTAGAATTAATTCGCGAGCGGCGTGAATAATAAATTTGATTTAATTACGTCGCAACGGAAAATTCGTTAATTCGGAATTAACGAAACCGAGCTTGGGATGTGTTTGCGAGGCCACTCCGATTTTGAATCAAGTTCGGCCACAAGTCACATCACTCGTCACATCACATGTCACTTTAGTGATGGATGTCATTTCATTTCACCTTTTTGGTGAGTGACAACTAGTTACTATTCATGATGTTGATTGTTGAGAGCTTTTAATGCATTTTTGTCTCCAAAATTTGGTTTGACTTTTTAAAAGCCATATACCAAACTTTGGTAACACTTTAGGCATTAGTGTTTTTAGAAAACAAATACCAAAACTTGAAAAACTCTCTCTCTCTCTTTTAGACAAAACCGTGAGCTCCATTGGAGGAAAAAAGAATTATTTTTCTTTCAATCTTGCTAGCACATTCAAGAATCAATACAAGGTGATAGGGAAACCAACCTTGGAGCTTGGAATCACAAAGACAAAGCTTGTAGCTTTGACTTGGACCTTGGCTGAATACCATAAAGGATTTTTGGAGTTCATTTTTCTTCTCAACACATTTGAAAATTCGTTCAATATAAGTGTGTTTCCGCCTCACTTCATTTGAGTATTCATTCTTTTCAATGCTTAAATATGATCTTGGGACTATAGTAGAAACCAACAATGTTGGCAGTAAATACGGTCGTCGAATTATCCGACACGTGCGTACCCGGTACCACGTTCTTACCGATTTACAAGACATGGTTGGCTTCTAGCAAAACACTGTGCCTACCCAATTCTCCAGAAATATATTCAATATGGTATATATATAATATGTATCAGGAGTAGTATACAATGTATTGCATATTAAAATCCAGTATCGGATGTCACATGCTAGGCCTAGGGCTGGAATTGTGTCTGCCCTGTACGAAGCATATATCGGATCACTAGCAACTAGTCTCTGTAATCGGATAATCATGACCTAATCATATTATCCCGATAGCTGCAACATTCAAGAGTATTAGTTCTGTATCCATGTGTGATCATCATCTCCATATGACTGAAATGATACTTCCCTCTTGACATCACACCCAATACACTACGATTCTCAGTATAACCAGAAGAGGCGTACACTGAACCTGTTAAAGCTCTGGACGACCAAAACCAAATCGTACTGATTGTCGCAAGTATTAGCGATGCAAGTCTCAGGTTAAGACCAAGTACATTTACCCTGATTCAGATTCCCATAGACACATAGACATACTACCAATGAGATTCTGAGGGGTCTATCCAGAGCGAAGCTGTTCCCGATCCAACAGCTAACAGAACCTCCTACCACACTTGCATAAGTATCATATACTTAAATATATGAGAATTATGTCGTTAAGCTTCCATAACGCCCACAAGTGTAATACTAGCATATTCTGCATTATCGATGTCCAGTCTCGATAATACTACGACTAGAGATATTTAATGATTAAACCTTTAGTGGATTAATACTGTCTAATATCCTCACTTTAATATTAAGCATTGCTCTTCTTGCCGTTTTAGAAGCTCTGGTTTTGCCTCCTTGAGCATAGCCATTAACTCTCCAAGAGTTTTCTCTTGGTACATGATGAACCCGCCCCAGCATTCGGGCATAGACTATAAGATCAAATCTATGGAAGTCTCGGCCTCGTAGGTAATGCCGAGCTAAACTAGTTGTTCAATGTCAGCCATCATCTGCGACACCTTATGCTCGACAGATGTACCCTCTGACATACACGAGCGAAAGAGTTTCTTTTGCAATTCGTACTTCTAAGATCTAAGTTTAGATCTATGAAGATCCTTTTATTTCAACATCATGGTATAAGGATCTAATCCTTAGTTCTGATGACGAAATTAATGAGTCATTGTAGCAAGCATAACAGATTGAGCACTAAAGTTGTCATCACGATGAGTCTTCCTAAGCTCATGCTCTACTATTTGCTCAACTCCGGTCTCAGACCCGAGAGGTTTCTCTATGACATAGAGTAACTTCTCAGTCCCTAGGACTATCCTGAGGTTCATCTCCCAATCTGGAAAATTGGAGCCGTTAAAGACATTCTCGCCCAAGATGATGTCCCTAACTCTAATCTTTCCAGCCATCTCGATTGCAATAGTCCAACTATTCAATCAACGATTTCAGGTACACTCAAAATGTAATGGTTACTATAGTCCAACTATATAACCAACTACAAGTGGAGTAGTGTGTTGTACAGTCTAACTGTTCAAAGAAAGCAATATTCAATATTAGTCCAACTAATATATATTTATAACAAAGATAAATAAAAATAATAGAGCGCGTGTAGCAAGTATTAAACGAAATTGTAAATTTAATACTAGCCTCCCACTATTTTTCGGCGAGCCTCTAAACCTCTGTGGAGTACTCGGGAAACCCAGTTTCGTAGTGGGCTAGGATCCCGTTAAATAACACACAACCTTGACTTTGGCCAACAAGCTGTATGAAACTTAACTAGGTAGATCTCTAAGAACAATTGGATCCCATCCAATTCCTAGATCCGGTAGGTGGACCACCAAGTCTGAGATATATATCCAATATATATTTCCTAACCTTTTCCTCTGAACCAACTTAGCCTTGGCTTTGGCACAACAAGCTTAATGATTCCAGTTAAGTGCAACCCATTGACTGTGGGAAAGCTTCATAATCCACTTTGATGTACAGAAGTGACATTGAGTTTGGCCAACAAGTCACAACTGCCCAAGACATGCGATATATAACAAAGCCTTCGTGGTTCAAACACATCCGCGATGGACATTAATTTTACTTTGGCCAACAAACCAATGCCAATCTTGGATCTGGAGAGAGATCCACTCAATGGAAGGAAAAACACTTAATATTTGAGTGAGGATTTTTCGCGTAAATTGGCAACCAATTTATTATCTTTGATTAGGTCTCATCATACACATTTAAGCATGCATTCTAAAAGCATAATAAGGCGCGAATAAATTAATAACGATATACGGATGGATATGTAACAATTTGTTCCTAGAACAAATCTCTCATTTTCCTCTCTCCCGCTAGCACTTTACATACTTCTACCCAATTACATAATACATTAAAGAAACCTCATTTACATTGAGGGGAATTTGTGAGAAGATAAATACAAAGAATAAATAGATAATAGGCTGGACACGCAGGTCCAATTTAATAAATTCTAAATTTATTACAACAATTTCCAAAATTGCCCTCACCCTTCTAATAGTCATCTGATATACATTATTCATACAAATACATTCAAGTATTCACACAAAGCATGTTATTCAATCAATCTAATCCAATTAATTAATCTTTGAATTAATGACCATCCAATGTTCAAACTATGATTTGATTTACGCGAGTCCAACTCATTTAAGAATAAATACTCAAAGTACGTATTCTTAAATTTTATCGAACTATAATTTTAAATCCAATTTAAATTGTATCCAATACTAATTCATATTTAATTCCAAATTAAATAATTACACTTATTTTAGTGCCTTTTAGACTTAGATTCTAAATCTAATCTAAATGGGTCTCAAAGTCCATTGTAGAAGGTTTGGACTTGAAGCCATTTTGGAATCTCATGGTGAGGACATTTCCGGAGCAAATCTTTGTACCTTTCCCAAGCTTCGTAGAGAGTTTCTGAGTCTTGTTGCACAAAGGATGTGATGTCATTCCTCAGCTTTCCAGTTCTGGCTGGTGGAAAGTACTTTGCAAGAAATTTGGTGGCTAAAGTGTTCCAAGTTGTGATGGAACCTGCTGGTAGTGAATGTAGCCAAGCTTTAGCTTTGTCCTTCAAGGAGTATAGGAAAATACGTAGTCTCATTGCTTCTTCAGCTTCTCGATTGTTATTGAAAGTGTCGTAAACTTCCAGGAAGTTGCTGATGTAGGCATTAGGATCTTCAGTTGCATTCCCCCCAAACTGAACTGACTGCTGAATCATTTGAATACATGTTTTGATGTCACCCGCATTTGCTAGTAAGGTAGGAAGTACAATACAAGAAATGAGTATGTCAACCACCGGAATGGTTCTATCTCGAATGGAAATTGGTGGTGCAACCTCCGAAGGTTCAGGTTCCATGTTGACTAAAGCTTCTTGGCCTTCTCGCCTTTCCCTTCTCAACTGTCTGATGGTTCTTTCAATTTATGGGTCAAGTGGTCGGAGTTCAAAGCTTCTGGTTCGTCTCATGAAGTTTCTGAGAACCTGAAACACAAGAAAACAAAAATTATAAGTAAAAAGAAATTAGATACAAGTAAGGGTATCTAACCTCTAAACTAATAGTGAAAGATAAATAAGTCCCCGGCAACGGCGCCAAAAACTTGACAGGTGCTTACACACGCGTATAACGCAAGCGCACGTATCGTTCAAGTAGTATAAAAAGTATCGATCCCACGAGGACTTAATACCTAAGCTATTAATTTTATGATGTCAAATGATTACTAGTATCTAACAGGTTGTTTGATTGATTTGAAATGATGACGATTCTAAATTTAAAAACAAGTAAATAAAATTGTTCGAAATTAGGTTTAAGAAAATTCAATATTAGGAAACTATCTAGGGTTGTGAATCTTCCAATATCATTTTAAAGATGAAGTGGTTATTTCATTTTTGTGTAATATATCGGTTTATTAACCTGGAACACTAAATTATGTGAAAGTCTCTGTCGATGGTCAGACGCAAATACCCAGTATAACCCAATTGAACCATATATCTATGTCAACCAAATTACCTGGATTCATTAAGTTTAAGTTCCAATTATGGCTACCCCCGCCCGACAGGTATATGTCTATCCTGTAAGGAAATCTATTAAAGGGTTATCTATCCTCAAGGAAGATCGTGGGCTATTAAGTCTAAAGTTGAAACCTAAAATTCATTTGTTAAGTTTATTTTAGATTTACCACATCAATCTTATTGGTGATCCGACAACAAGAAGCATTAAGCTTAAGACTAAATAAGTAAACCTTTAAATTACCCAAACTATAAAATAACCCCTTCTAAACCGGTGATATTGGATTTCATTACAACCCCAGATAACTGGCTTAGTTACGACACATATTTACGGGTAGTAAAAACTTAAATAAAATAAAAGACATAAAGTAAAATGCTGAAAAGTAAATGACGGAAAGTAAAATGCTGAAATTAAATACTGAAAATTAAATGCTGAAAAGTAAATGCTGAAAAGTAAATTGCTGAAAAGTAAATAAAGTAAAAGTACAATCAAAGAAAATGCAGAGGTAAAAGGATCCACTTTTATTAGTTCTATTTTAGATATCTCACTTAATATAATATATTAACTTTGCATGATAATTACCAACCAGCCATATAGGCAATATCCAGATTAAGTCAAATTAATAATTAATTACTAACCGACCAATCAGGCGGTATCCAGTTTAGTCAGGTTAAAACAAATTTAAATAATTACCAACCGACCAATATGGCGGTATCCTCGTTAAGTCAGGTTTTAACTAGTTTATATATTATAATTAAGGGAGATTAATCTAAATATTAGTAATAAAAGTTTTACCTTTTACCCCAGCAAAGGGGAGTTACCTCATCATTACTGAAAAGTAAAAACTGAAAATTAAAGAAAGAAAAGTAATGTGCGTAAAAGTAAATTGCAGAAAGTAAAAACTAAAAAGTAAAGAAAAGAAAGTGCGAAAGCGGAAATTAATTACTGAAAGCTGTAAATAAACAAACAAGATACAATCTTCTTAGTATTCTTAAGGAATTCCTTAGAAGAAAGTATGAATTTACAAATGAAATGGCTTGGTATTTATAGGCAAAATTTTGCCTCCATCAAATCATCCACCAAATCCATTATTAATTGCTCCACTAATTGCTCCACTAATTACTCAACCAAATCCACTATTAATTTCTCCACTAATAACTTATCATGTTTGGTGGTGATTTGATAATTTTTATTATTTTTTTATTAATTTATTTTTTGCTTTGAAAATGATTGAAAATGACTTTAATAATTACACACAACACACTTCTGGATGGTTCATCAATTTCGGGCATGAAATCTTCAGAATTCGAAATTATTTTGTCTTTCAAAGTTGTAGATCATTGAGTCTTCGTTAATCTGGAACTTTAATCAGCTCAATCCGATATTGGAGTAAACAATTATGCCCAAAATACGACAGATGCGCAAAACTGGAATTTCCAAAACTGCACTTCGTTAAAACGCCCTTTCAAGTTTCCAATCTCCAAAATTAATATGTCAAGTCCAATTTTTGCCCTTATTTGACCCGTATTTCGTCCTAAATGATTTCATTGTGTCCCACTATTATTTTATCTGCAAAATAAACTAAAACACATCAAAACGTTCATCAAACCCGAGAAACTAAACAAAATATTAAGTAAAAGGGGCGGTAAATATTGATATATTTTCCGCTCATCAATTATGAGAGAGAGAAAATCAATCTAGGATTAATTGCGGCAAGAATTTATCTGGGATAAAAATTTTATAATAGAGAGAGAATGATTAATTTGGAATTAATCGATTAAATAATATATTCGATATATTAATTGAAATTAGATTTCAATGCGGAATTAAATTTGGATTTTAATTCGGGCAAACGAATTAGTTTAGAATTAATTCGTAAGCGACTTTAATGATAATTTTGCAAGGCATAATTATTTAATTATGTCGTAACGGTAAATTCATTAATTCAGAATTAAACAAACCCTGGCCCGAGTGAAGTTGCGTGTTGGATTGTTCGACTTAAATTCGGAATTTACAAGTGGTGGGACCTACTTGACTTACATCAACTAGTTTGACTAGTGATGGAAGTGGTTAAAGGTTGAGTGAAAAAGGTTAGATTGTTTGTAAATTACACTAACCAATCTCAACACACTTTGTATTTTTTAATCATTTGGAATGACATATACCTAAATTGGATTTGGTAAATGGTAATTGATTTTTGAAATCAAATACACAAAATAAAAAACACTATCCTCTCTCCCTCCTCATTGTCGTGAGTTCTTCCTCCCAACATAGAATTTTTGTTGCAAATTTTCTTCAAGCTAGCACTTTCAAGGAGTCATTCAAGGTGTTAGGGAAACTAATCACTTGAGTTTGGAACACAAAGAAAGGCTTGGAGCTCTTCTCAAACATACAAAAGTTTTGAACTTCATACATCTATCAAATCCGTTCAATGTAAGTCTTCTGCAACTTCTTTGAATATTCACACACCGAATCATGTTAGAGATCATTGGCATGTTCTAGGAATACTAACAGTCCTCACTGACTCCCTTATCATAACGAGTTCGTATTTTGGGTCATAATCATTCCTGAACCTCACACATCATCATCATATGGGGTCCACAACCAAATGAAGAGCACATCAAAGAAGCTCAACGAATCAAACTTGACATTGACCAACAGTCAAATCCTCTTTTCCATGAGATAAAACTCAATAATTATACAACGACATCTTGCCCAACTAATAATATATTACCCTTTGGCAGCCTAGAGACGCCCAACTTTGAAGCCTTGGCCACAAGATTTCAATCATATTTCGATATCAGGGTAGCCCAACTCCAAACCCATAACCCGAAAGTGTCTTACTAGTCTACCGAGGCCATTCCTAATAAGCTCATTCTATACATCTTTCTAAACGATGTAGAGTGTCACAACTATACTATGGGCCACCACATTGTCTCCCAATAAAGTTTGATACGGCCCTATAGGCCTCAAGCACAACCTCTATGACAAGGTTGTTCTCCCAGAACAAAGGCTAAACATACTATCTTCACAGACTTATTCAACTAACTATATATTATATTACCAGACTTTCGCACTATGATGATGCATACAGACTAAAAAGATCGAAAACATACAAACAGAACTTGAAATTTTTTTCTTAACATGTGTCACATCCCAAAGAAAGTAAAATTGGTGCTCTGATACCATAAAAGTTATCATGTCCCAAAATCATAGTCAGTGACTTTGAGGTAAATAACACAAAATAAAACCAATTCAAAGACTATTCAAAATGGTCAAAAAGTTAAAATTGTTCAAAATCATACCCCGGGGGACTTTCAAAACATAAATAAACACAACAAAATAATTTAAAATTGATTTGAAATATTTCCCTTAATTTAAATGTGAACACATGTCGAATTCCAAAATACTTAAAACCATGGTCCAGTTATGCTATGCATCATCTAGATAATTACACAGTCTGGAAATGTTAATACAAGTCAAGAAAACTCGGAAACATACTAAATTGGCTAGCGAAGAGAAAGAGCCTACACAACGATGTTTCAATCGTTGATAAATCTAAATACATACTCTCATGCTCCAAAGCTCTAAAACTCAATTTGAAATGTTAAATTTAGGGGTGAATAAACCACACGCTTAGTACGGATTAAATGTCTCACCTTAATTGGTTTTACCAAAACACTACAGTGTTAGTATAGTACAAGTATTATAAATGTGTGTAGTTTAAACAAAAATCAATGATGTGATTTCTGAAATTCTAACATTTTATACACATATATAAATATATATATAAAGTATACATCATCAATATAATTTAAATATTTTCTCAAAAATCATCATGTAATCAAGCATCAATGATATATCTGAGTAATTCCACATGAGGCCACATAACCAGACACCCAATACGAGAGCTATGAATAATCAATGTGCCACATAAGTCCATATAATCGGTCACCCAAAAGGGAGCTGTGAACCAGACACCATAAGAGGTTGTGAATAATCAATATGCCAGTTGGAGCCACATAACCGATCACAATAAATGGGCTATGAATAATCAATGTGTCAGCTGGAGCCATATAACCGGTCACCCAAATGGGAGCTGTGAACCAAACATCCAATATGAGACCTGTGAACTAGACACCACCAACGGTGCTGTGAATATATCGAACGAGACCGCGTAACCAAATACCCAAGAATGCGTTATGAATTAGACACCCTATACAGGACTATGAATAATAGTCCTGAGCCAAGTCCAAGGCTCATACATTAAACATATTTATATATATCCCAATTTTATTAACAATTACTGATTCAGTCATTAAATCAATTAAATACCATGTTGTAATTTATCCAGAAATAAAATACATAAATAAAATGTGATGGTCGCGTCGTACTACCCCAAGTTTGAAAATACATTTCACATGACTTTGTGTATCATACAAATATAGATGTATAAATAACTTGAAAACCACAATTAAGATCATTACCGAATCCCTATCTCAACCTGATGTTCAAAATGCAAAATCGATCTCACAATAGTGCTCAGGACATCAAATATATTATGTTGGTCGTCTTGCTACAAAACTTTCATCGGGCCCACTCGACACGTCTTACAAGGCATATGAGTCCGGTTGACCGAAGATCGCAAAATGGCCACTTGAGAGTAGCATCCCGTAGCATGAGATGTAAAATGTCCAAATTAAATATCATGTTCAATTATAACGGAAATTTGACATGGTTCCATTTAAAACACGGACTTCCGACTTAAATACAATACCAAAAAAATACATATTTGAGGGCCTATAATAACCATACATATCCAAACTTCATATCCAACTCCACAATTCACAATCAACACTCAAGAACTTAAATCCACAAACCAAATCTCAATACGATTTAATAATCTGAATCTGATAAATTATATATATGTGTAATAACACGATAATACGCAAAGTTAGAGTTTGGATTCATTACCGTATGAAATGATAAGTACATGTCAGAGACATCGAGCATAAGAAAATATTCGAGACATGACCGTGTGTGGCCTTCACACACCGCCACACGCGTCGATGCATGGAGCCCACGCATAGGTGAGTCATTACACTACCGACACCAGAAGATACGGGTCATCATCCTGAGTCCAATGGTGGTAGTCACGCGCCTAGATGAGCTCCAGTTTACCGGAAATCAGCCAAAAATAGACACACACGTATGTTACGATTTTGCCATAAAAAAGCCTCTTTCGGTGACACTACCACCACCAAAATGCTCCCTATGACTTTCTCTATTTTTTTCCTAACTCACTTCACCAGAAAATGGCCTAAAAAGGCTGGATCATACCCCCTCTCTCGCATTTTCTCTCTTTTCAAAATGGGGGTTCATGTTTTTGCCTTCAAGAGGATGAAGAAGAAGAAGACGGACTTATATAGTGGATGAAAAATATTAATCACACCCTCTAAATTTGATTTATTTCATTTTAAATCAAATGCCACCAAAATTCTCCTTTTAAGGCCTTAAAAATTTGAAATTTAGGGTTGACCATTTGATCCACTTTCACGATGATATAATAGGTGAAATGACCATAATAACGTTATAAAAATTAGAGTTATTATAAAAACCCACCCGCTGCCATCTTTAGATGGAAATGAGATGAGCGTATTTTCCTTGCTTGGTTACACAAATGGGTAATGAATTTGAATTCACATGAAATTCAATTTCCCTCAAATTCTTCTAATATTACCACTATTAAAGTTTTGTTTATTTTTTTTCATTTCTAACATGTATAATAATTATTTTTTTTAAAAAAATTAATGTGTAAAATAATTAATTCATGTTTTCATTATAATATTTATTTCATTTTTTCTTTTAATAATATTCATTAAAAAATATTATAATTATTTATTTTCTAATATTTATTTGAAATTTTTTTACAAAATTATTTCCAAATATATATATATATATAATTTTTTATCTTTAAATATTTATTTCTTGTTTTATTCTTAAATATTTTTAACTGTACGAAATGGTATGACTCCCTTATTTCTTCATGTAAATATTTCTTTTGTAATTATAATTATAGTTTTACTATTTTATATTTTTTTAATATTTATTTAAAAATTTATTATTAATTTATTAATTTATTATGAATTATAAAATAATTATTTTATTAGTTCCTAAAAAATGAAAATTAAATATAAACATGTATAATATAAGAATAGTGATATTTCACCCCTAAATTGATCTCATCGTGTTAGAGTTAGTGCTCAGAGTGCCAATCCGGATTGTATTTCTGTCCGATTCGTGAATACGAACAATTCCTTTTTCCATGATATTACTTATTTAATGGTAGCACCTCTTGTCTTTTATATACATATTCAATCTAATTACGATTAGATATCTAATTATGATTAGATTGAAACTAAATCTGATTTAGTGATACGTGTATATTAGACAAAGACCCTAGGATTTACAATGTAGTGCGCAGTTACAACGTAGTTTGTAATTGACATTGGGAAGCGCCACTATAAGTTGTATATCCTTAAATAAAGTTTCTGGTCAAGATTTACTAACACGGATCGGTTAGCAAAATTCGCTGAGACCAGTACATGTCGTATATCGTGACTTGGTCCGATGGTTTATCCCAATAAATCATGAGTCTCGGGAGACTCGTATAGACATGTAGGTGTTTATTTGATAAACATTGAACGACTTACTGAAGATTTCCTAATAGATGGTACACCAACATCAATAGAAATCTTTTCGAATTGAGCGAGCATAGTGGTCCTTCGACTTGAGATACCACAATGGATATATGAGTTATCCTCCACACTTTGATGGCAGTCACGTCACCGATCTATTTAGATCTGACCTCCGCCTGTTCGTTGGGTATGGACTGATGCTCATGATATCCAGTGCGTATCAAGATAAAATCCGTCAGTCCTGTGTACATGGCATAGGTTTCCTACAGGTGTTTGTGATCTAGTAAATCCATGGCCGTGGTATAATTTCGGACGGCAAGTTCCTAGTGTTATTTAGAGATCGTAAATTTGAAAGTCGACTATATTATACCATAATGATTTGATGTTCTTATATATATCTCAGGTATACTATGGATAGCCTGTGACGGAGGGATTATACGTATGCAATGTTAGTTATTTAAAATAGTGTTCAATGATTGTTATTTATATTTGATATCAGAACTTGCGACTATTGGATAGTTACTTGTTCTTTATAAACAATTGTTACATATTTTTATATGACTAGTAGTGTCATTGATGAAGAGATAAACATAAAGAAAAATATTCGGTTAACAAAATAATTTAGAACAATGCTTTATGAGATTTTATCACATAAGCATTAGATGCTTATTCCGTATGGTAAAGGATGGTCTGATACAAGATCACACCATATATCCTTATCCATTTAATAAATATTGTATTCGGGATGTGATAAAATCTCATTTAACTAATGATCGTCATTGGACCACAAATTTATTAAACTAATACATTGGATGTATGTAGTTTAATGAATTAGAAATTGCCTAGGATAGTTTTCTTTACTTCGTAACTTAGTTAATGAGTTGGCATGACTTAGTTACGTGTTTCTAAAAGAACGCATATTGAACGTCTTGAATGGTTCGAGAACATTCAATATGTTTCTGATGAAATACGGATATAATATTTTGAATGGTTCAAAGATATTCTATTTGAAGTGTTGAAAACTATATTTTTTTTAAAAATTCATCGTGAGTCTTTGAATTGTTCAAAGATGTTTGATATGATCAAACATATGAATTTATGGCAATTAGTTCTAATTTTTTTTAATTAATGTAATTCTTACTCAATATTATTCTTCTACGATTCCATCGTGATGGAATTGATCAGTGGGAGAAATCGAATCTTATATGATTTGATTCGTTTGATATTGAGTGTTACCGAATTAGTTTCAATATTCTTGGGGATATGCTCCAATAACACTAATTCATCATTTTAATTAATGCTCCATTAATTTCTACAGTTACGTATATGATATGTATATGTAGAAAATTCGAATCTTGAAAGGTTTGAGATTTGAATATTTCTTTTGTATAATAGTTATATAATTGAAAGTACTTGCGCCTCAGAGGTACAAGCAAAAGTTTATCATTTATTTGATTTAATAGAATATTGTATTCTATTTGATAGAATATCTTTTCTACGATCCCGATTAATAAAATTATTTTATTACTTGGTGTGTAACATCAGATGTTAACAATTGAAGAAAAGACTTGACTTATTGAAGTCAAATGTGAGAGTGATAAACTATAAATGGAACTACGTAACTAATAAGGTGAGAAGACCCTTAGACAACTTCCGTATAAGTTCAATAGGATGTCAGAATCATTAGCGTAGTATTTGATACTTAATGGTTCTGCTGTTTTTTTATCGAAGAAAATTATCCTATAACTTATAGTGGGAGTGATATTTGATATCGATTTCAGAAATTAGCATTAAACAATAGATCTATGATTGTTCGTAGCTTACTACGATCTAGTTTTTAACTTGATTAAGCTCTTGTTATGAATCGTTTATAAAAATGTGCAAATTATTTGCGCAGCAAAAACAAAGTGAGCTTGTTAAAAGTTTGACCTTTATAGTATGACAATGAGAAAGGTTATATTCGGCAATCTATTTTAGATTCTGAGGAACTTGTCTCTAGTCATACTAATTGAATAATTAAGGATCTGTTGGTTAATGTTGATATTAAACTGTGTATTTTAGCTAAAGAATGCAAAGTGGCGTTCTTGAGTATTTTCATCGAATAAGAGATCCATTGAAATTTCTTTTTTAAAGAGTTCATTCTAGAATGGCCCTGGAGTTTGTATTCTGCTAATATTACAGTTTGATATACCAGCTTATAGAGCCTATTGTAGATTCAGATAAGCTTTCCGAAAATCTGTGTTCTCTAATTTTGATACAGTCAGATTGTTTGATTTTATCAAAACACATAGAGAATACATATTTGATAATAAGGTCAGTGGGAGCGTACAAATGTCTTTCTAGTGTTATATATCCTAACAACATTGTCATTATTAATGTAATAATGAGATGTTTGTGAGGTAAAAAGTTTACCTAAGTCTTATTTCTCTGTGAAAGCAGTAGGAGTAGTCTTTGTTATACTTGATATAAAGTTTTATATATGATATAAAACAAGAGACTTGTGAGATACTCCCATTAGTCGTGCATTAGATATGATCTAATAAATGACACAACAAGACTATCTGTGTGACAGTTAGTATAATTGTATGACAGTTAGTGTGTCTCTTGTATATAGTATTTATCTTTCGTACATGATGATTCCTTAGTCGAAAGAGAAATTGATTAGAATGTCTAATCAATCTTATGAATTATAGGATGATGGCATAATGAATACTATATTATGTACGATTAAATATATCAATTTAATTGTAATTGTTACGAATTATTTTGATATGATGTAAACCATAAGATGTGTCTTGAATCATGTTTTTTATTATCTTTGAGATATTAAGAACGAGTTTCTTATTCATGAAGAATATAATCTGCAACCATTAGGATCAGATTAGTTTTGAGTCTAATTATGACATTAGATGGTCTACGTCACATAAAGTCAGAAAAGATGCAGTGGGAATGCCACCGTTGATTCTACTGAATAAGTAGAATTAGTTGTAACTTATGAAGTTTCATAATGAACTTATAGATTAGAAGTTTTGATATTAGTATTTTGTTTGCGGTTGTCTACATAGTATTTTGGATTTGATCTCTAAATACATAGACAATTTATAGCTATAGCACAATATTGATATCGTATCTGAGTCATATTGATGTAGAACTTGGGTTCTATAAAATATGAATGATGATGGTTAAGGGAAACAATTGGGTTTGCTGGACAAACTCAATTTGTTACTTGTTATTGCCTACCTTTTGAGTGCTAGGTGAGCTCTTGAAGGCCATGAATATGTGATACACATTTAGATGTGTATATGATACTGTGGATTGGCACTAGAGCAAGTGGGGGAAATTATTAGAGTTGGTGCTCGTAGTGCCAATACGGATCGTATTTATGTCTGATTCATGAATACAAACAATTCATTTTTCCATAATATTACTTATTTAATGGTAGCACCTCTTGTCTTTTATATACATATTCAATTTAATTATGATTAGATATCTAATTATGATTAGATTGAAATAAAATTTGATTTAGTGATACGTGTATATTAGACAAAGACCTAGGATTTACAATGTAGTGCGCAGTTACAACGTAGCTTGTAATTGACATTGGGAAGTGTCACTATAAGTTTTTATATCCTTAAATAAAGTTCCTGGTCAAGATTTACTAACACGGGTCGGTTAGCAAAATCCGCTGAGACCAGTACATATCGTATATCGTGACTTGGTCCGATGGTTTATCCCAATGAACCATGAGTCTCGGGAGACTCGTTTAGACATGTAGATAGTTATTTGATAAACATTGAATGACTCACTGAAGATTTCCTAATAGATGGTACACCAACGTCAATAGAAATCTTCTCGAGTTGAGCGAGCATAGTGGTCCTTCGACTTGAGATACCACAGTGGATATATGAGTTATCCTCCACACTTTGATGGCAGTCACGTCACCGATCTATTTATATCAGACCTCCGTCTGTTCGTTGGGTGTGGACTGATGCTCATGACATCCAGTGCGTATCAAGATAGAATCCGGCAGTCCTGTGTACAAGGCATAGGTTTCATACACGTGTTTGCGATCTAATAAATCCATGGCCGTGGTATAACTTCATAAGCGAGTTTTGAGTGTTATTTAGAGATCGTAAATTTGAAAGTCGACTATATTATATCATAAGGATTTGACGTTCTTATCTATATCTCAGGTATAATATAGATAGCTTGTGATGGAGGGATTATACGTATGCAATGACCTCGACTTGCATAGTTTAGCGAGATTATTCGTGGTCGTCATAATTCATGAGTGGGTGAATTATGGACACGAAATTGGATTTTGTGACGGGTAAACCTAAACTTAGAGAGTCCTACAATATGAAGTGTACTCGTTGAGAACTTGCGCAACGCCTTATGAATAATACAGATTATTCATAATACTTCACCGGATTAAATGAGTTAATTCGAATCGTTTAAACAGTTAAACGAAAACACATGTTTTAGGGATTTTTCGTCAATAAATAATTAATGTGTATTTGTATTTGATACAAAATTTGATTTGATATATATTAATTAATTATCAAATGAGACTTTGACACATGCCATTAATATATGTATTTGTTATTTAATGTAAATAAAAATACATATATAATAATAATTAAATTAAATAATTATTTAGATATTTAAATGTTAAATATTTGAATAATTAAATGATATTCTGTTTCATAATTGTTATGAAAAATATTTAATTATTATTGGTTATATGTGGCATGTTTTAATTAAGCTTAAGATGTGCAAATTTGATTTGCTAACATAAAGCTTGATTTTATTTAATTGAATTAAATTGGGAATTGACCAAACTACCCCTCCAAAGTCGACAATGGCTTTTTAAAAAGGGAAAAAAATTTCTTTTCACTTACTTTGTTTTAGCATGGCCGAAACCCATCTTCCAAAAATACTCCAAAATTTACTTGATAATTCAAGAAAGAAAAGTGAAGAAAATCAAGAAAATAGCTTAAGGAATTAGGAGAATTAAAGGTAATTGTTTATATCTCTAAGCTTGGAAAGCATGTTTCTTGTTCTTGAGCATCTAGAGAGATTTTATGGTTTCTTTTTTTCTATGAATTTGGGTGTTTTTGATTTGGAAGATGGAATAGAAAGCTAGATGCATGTGTGAAGTTTGATTGGAAGATATTTGTGTAATATTGATTCAAGTTTGTCATTTGATGACTTGTTGTCATTCTAGAGTGTTATGACCACTCTTGTAATGCCTATAATTTTTCTTGGGTGCTTCATTGGTGGTGGTTTGGATTGGTGTTGTGATTAATGTGATTAATATTAAGAAAATTGGATTAAAGCATGAAATATTGATATTTTTTGTTTCTGGATCAAATCTGGAAAATTGGGTTTATGGTGATGAAAATTATGTCATATAAATGTATTGGATGTGTTTTGGGTATTAGAACAATTGCCGGAAACTATTTCGGAGTTGAAATATGCAAAACGGAAAAAACCGCGTTACCGGGTGACTTTTGAGCCAACCGGGTGACGGCAGTCCAAACAGTGAATTGGTCAGTGTTCGGGCAGCCCATGAACTGCCCTAATACTGTTGGGCCTGACCTGGGCAGCCCCCATGTACATTGGGTAGTCGGTTCGGTCAAAAACGCGTTTTATGTCATTTTGCGGAAATACATTTTCGTAAAAGTTTCGCAATGTTTCTTAACTATTATGTTTAGGTGAAATATGAATGAATTATTCATATTGGATATTGAATAATTTATTCGGTAATTTAAAAAGTTTTAAAATTACGATTTCACCGAATCACGAGCTTACGCTCCGCCCGCGCCAAAACCCTACCACATCAACCAGACTTTTTAATTAACTCTATATATTTAAAAATAAAATTACCCTGACTCATCATTTTTTTCCGAACTCTTCCCAATTAACAAATTTGAGAACAATTGTACGCCATTTTAAGTGGAGGTGGAATTCCATGAGCAAATTCATGACAAAATAAAAAGTGAGGAGATGATGAAATAAATTGAGGGGTTCATAATATTTTTTTTTTTTTATGTCAAATCCAAAATTATGATGGGTTTTATCCAAGCCCACTTCATATGGATCACCAATCAATTTTGTACAATAAGTAATTAAAATAAAATATTGTATTTTTACAAATACAATTATATTAAAAAATATCCTCACGCAATAATTGTTTATGGTACGTTTGAATTCAACAAACTTGAGTAATTTTGTATCAAAAAAAGTGTATCCGGAATAATCATCTACCAATACCATGAAATCCGTATGAATCATTTCAAATAGGGAATTTTTCTTCTCTCACCAACATCAGCTACAACATTTCTTACATTATCAACTACGTACTTTCAGATCTTTAGAACCGAATAAAACATATTTTCCAGAATTTGTACTTTGGGAAACTGAAACTTTAAATTCGGAACATTTTTTTTGGAAACGTTTGAAATCTTAACGTCAAATCATCTAATCCGGGCTTAAGCGGAGCAGTTAAAACCCCCGACTCATACTCTTACAAAAAATGCACGCATTGAATTCGAACGTAGGACCCGAAGGCCACAGCATAAGCTTTACATCACCAAGCCACGCCTCTTGGGGACAAACCTGAAACATGGCAAACATCGATCGTTCAACTTGATGTTTGCATCATCAGCACCACTCATTCTTTCATTATCAGCTGTGGTAATGACTCTCGTTCTCCATCATGTTGATATTATCGTAGCATGATGTGAACACCCAATCTTTAACATTTAATGGCCTTGTTTGTTACCTTGTGGACTTGTTCCCATTTGTGTCTTCTTCTGGATTAAAATTCTTGGCCAGCCAAAGCCTCATGATTTGCAGGCAACTTCTCTAATTCTTCAATTGATGGCTCACTTGCCCATCCTTGAATGGAGGTAACAAAAGGCGAGTATTCCTTCTTCACTAATTTTCTCATCCATCCACGTCTAACTCTGAAATTTCAGCACAGATTTTCTTGATTATTCTAAAATTGACATACCTCCTTGTGCTATCATTGCCAAGAACTGAAACCTTGCTGTATTTTTCTTGGAAAATAACCATTCAAGAGTCTCTCATACCTCCTTTAATTTGGCGAACTAACCTCACGAAATTTGACCTTGAAGCTAATTAAGCATCCATACACATTCTCCAATACTTGTAGTTTGTGCCTACAAGCTTCTCGACACCATAGTGAACCTTATCTTGGCTCCGGATATCATGTAATGCAACAAAATAGATAGCAGAGGAATATTAAAGAAGAAGTTGATATTGGAGACTAATTGCATGTATTTATTTTCAAGCCCGTTGAGGCTACATCGAATTGTTCTATTTATAGACTTGAAAGCCTAACAATCTCACGGTGGTTTTTTACCCCGAACAAGGTTCAAGTATCGAGGAGGGGTAAGATGGAGATTTTTACTTAGGCAAAAGTGGATGGCAAAGGCCCAACAGTCCAGAAGGAGATGGGGTTTGACAAGGAGACCCGACCTAGTGATACAGAGGAATTCTCCCGAGAACATAAGTATCGTGAATGATGAAGCAAGTTGAGATACAAAACCGACCATATGAAGGGTGTTCATTTTGGGTTTTCTGGGACCTGACTCGATGAGGTCTTTATGTGTCTACTCGACCTGTTTGAGAGAGCCATGAGGAAGCTTTGATTAATATCATCTGTCTCGATATGACGACCAGAGGAACAAAGATTGGATCACAGACCGATCAGTACTGAAGTCATGTGATGTATGTCTTATTTGAGAAGGTGTGCTTCCAGAAGGTTAATGATGACATAGGGAAAGTAGCGGTCCCCAGTGGTTGTAGCCCCTGCCAGCCGCTGGGAAAGAGCTGCCATAGGCCGATGTAATAGCAGAGGAACAAGTCCATTCGATTGGTTTGATAATGGGTAGTTGAGGGGCAGCAACTATAATGATGACCTTGTGATATTGGATGACGTCAGAGGCGGTGTGATAGTGAATTTGAAAGCTTATAAAAAAGAGTTGAAGTCACAGATTCAAGAGTTAGCAAATTTTACATCTCCCTATTTGCAAAAAATAAAAAAAAAATTTAAGAACTAGAAATAGAGAGAGAAAGTTGGTCAGTTACCCGATCACTTGAGAGAATTGTATCGGGCTTGTGTAAGACCCAAATTGTTTAATCACTTTGTGAGTTCATTTCCCAATTTGTAGCTCAAGTCGGTCTTGACCACGAGCAGTAATAAAATATCTCATTAATTTCCCTGAATGTAGATATGAGCCACTCTTCATCGGACCACGTAAATCTATGTGATTTATCTGTCTGCTTGCTAAGTTTGCTTTGGTTCTCCACTAACCAAATAAATTGACTATTGAGGGAGATTTGTTCGAGGATTTAAAACTGCCATAAAATCCTACCAGAATAATAGGAATAGGAAACAACTTAATGAATAACAAAAAAAACAAACTAGCAGTGAACAATAGCCAACAAGTAGTAAGATGCACTAATTTGTAATACCCTCTGCAATAATATAACAAAACCAACACACTTCACTTCACTCTCTCGTTTCAAGAGCACTTTTTGACCCGATTGAAAACGTATCGGAGCTCCAAGTAACTCAGTAAGCTCTTCTCTTTCTTCTTCGGTTTCTCTCAAATACTCAATACATTCTCACTTTTTATGTTTTTCGTATGTGTTAAATTTGTTGTTGCGTTGTATTTTATGGATCGATGAAAAGAAATTATATTAAGGTTCCTTATGTACAGCTCATAACAGAAGATTAACTCCAGTGCCAAGTCACCAAGAGAGTTAAAAGAATTAATTAGTAAAGAATATTATTTGTTATGAGTCAGGTGAATCTGTTAGTTAGAAAAGCCGTTTATTAGAAATAGAAAAAATCTGTATTTCAGTAATTCAATAGGAATCAAATACATAGATTGAGAGCAACTCTATTTTCTTTTTTACTTTCCCTTTCTTTCTCAACAGGCAAACAGAATGTAATACCCCATCCTTAGAATGCTTTTAAATTTTTTTTATTAAGATGTATATGGTAGAAATCTAGGGGCCAAATTGAAAAGTTTTGTAATCTTTAATTAAAAATTATAGAAAACGTAGTTAAGGGGGGTGTGTGTTATTTGCTAGGTTAGTATTCACCATTTTGAACTGTAGACATGAGATTTGAGAAGGAAAAAAAAAGAGAGAATAGAGTTTTATCCTGATTCGTCTAATTCTGAGCTGATTTTAACCGGGTCTCTTAGGGAAATTATAGAGTTTGATTGTGGGGGATCAAAATTTTTTATGGTGATATTGGCATCGTAAACGGCTGATTTCTTGTGATTTCATAGTAAGAAGCTTTCATTAGTTTTTCTTGATTTTCCGTTGATCCAGAAATCCTATTGATAAACTTTCAGTGGCATTGGAACTAAGGAGGAAGCACACACAGACAACCACTGGAAAATCCAATTTTTGGGGCCAACCACTGGCATATGGTGGCCACAGGCCTACGAGAAGCCATGCACGTGTGGCCCACGTGCATGTCAGAATGTCCACAGTGCTTTCCCAAGTCTCTCTCCATGTTGTCCTACTCTTTCGCATAAAAACAGACTTCTGAATCTTTCTTTTTGTGTAATTCATCGTCATGTTCAATTTATGCGTATTATGTATTTCAGAAACGTAATTATCCTTAAAATATGATTAATTTACTTGCGTATGCTATTTAAATGGTTGCTATGTAGTTGGAAGTTAAATTATGGACTTAATAAAAAAAATGACTAAGTAAGAATGGTGTGCAAAAAGTTATTGTAGGCCCGGTATTTGGGCTAATGATGTTGAATGATATAGGATTTATGTATTTTGAGCATTTTGTATGGCTATAATTTTGATGAGGATTGATGGACACTAAAAAATGTACATTTATTAAAAATAAAATTAATCATTTTACACTTGTAGTTTCATTAATCCTTTTAATTTAACACATTTGTGAAATAATAATTAAATTTATGTTTTATATATTTTTATTATGATTTTTGTTTCATATGTAGGTAAAATAATATTTTGGATGAATAACTAGAAAAATAGAAGTGACATTTGGATTTTGGAGACCAGAAACTTGAAAGGGCGTTATAAAAGTCAATTTCGAAAATTTCAATTTTGCGTAATTTTCGTAACTTGACTATAACATTTTACTCCGATATCGGATTGTGGTGATTTCAATTCCAGATGAAAGAAGACGCAAATATTTACAACTTTTATGTTTACAATATTTTCTAGTTCTGAGATTTTAAAGGTCAAAATTGGTGAAGAAGTCAATGTGTGTTGCATGTAATTTTAATTATTAGAAAATAAAGTAAATAAAATAAAAAAGTAAAAAATAAAGATAAAAATTGAAATGTCACAATCCACTTTTAGGTGGATTGTGACAAATGTTTGTAAAATGATCAACAAAAAAAAAGTCAAAAAAGAAAAAAGAAAAAAGAAAATAATAAAAGTTTATTGTTTGTGTTTGATTTGAAAAGTTGAAATTAATAATTGAGAGATTAGCACTTCTACTGTAAATATAGGTGTCCACCTCTCATTTTCTTCATGCTTCTTTCGTTTTCTCTCTTGAAGAATTTAAAAGAAGTGTCTTGTGTGTTTTATTTTTCTTGTAATATTTTTTCTTTCAGTAATAAAATTATGCAAATTTTTATTCAAAACAAGATTAGCTAACTCTATTATGTTGGGGTAAAGGGTGAAACTATAAATATGAGAATATAAATTAACCTTACTTATATTATAATATATGAATTTTAATCTGAATACTAATATTTAATTTAAATCTGGATTAATTATTGACAAACTTTGTTATCGTCTTTATGGCTGGTTTTATTTATTTGACATAATTGAGTACCTAATTGGACTTGCTGTAGACATATGTTATCACCACCTTTATGGCTGGTTTTATATGTTTTGACATAATTAATCCATGAAGTAAATTAACTGGGTAATAATAACAATTTATATATTATAAAAAATAAGATTTCTCTATATTCGAAATATTAAGAGTGGATCATATAGGCCCAATATTCTAATTTATTATTACAGTTCAATTTAAAATTATTCATCACCTCAAACAATTCAGCTTTTTCTTTTCACTCAAATTACTATTTTATTTTATTAAATCTATTTCATGTGAATCGATCCCAAACTTACCTGATTATTTTTTTCTTCGACACTCTTTTACTTGGGAGTAAAAAATCACTTTTTGAGTGTGTAAAATTTTTGGCGTCGTTACCGGGGAATATATTTAAGGAAATAAAATAATAATTTAATACTCTTACATCTTTTCTTTCCTTTTATTTTCTTTTTTTTTATTATTTTGTATATATATATTTTTTGTGATTTATTTTTACTTTTTTCACTTGTTTTTTTATTTTTTCTATTTATAAGTATTGTATTGTAAATTTTAACATATAGTTAGCATTTAGATTGCATAAAATATTGGTCTCAATCATCTAGCGATGGATTAAACAGAGAGTCTCAATCACCTTCATCGTTAGTCAAAATGATTGAGAACCAAAATGAAAACCCACATGCCCGAGATGAAAATCCATAGGTAGAACATGAGTCTCAGCATATCGATTTTAACATCTTATGACACTCAGAAAATTCATGAATCCCACTAGGACATGGTCATCATCTTGTATTGCTTTCCCCCAAGATGCATCACGTTTCAATTTTAAACTAGGTATCATCCAACTTTTACTCACATTCCATGGTCTAGAATCAGATAATCCTTATTAGCACTTAAGATAATTCGAAGAGGAATGTAACACTTGCAAATATCAAAATTACAGCATGAATATAATTCGACTTAAGTTTTTTTCCTTTTTCTTTAAAGGATAAAGCTAAAATTTGGATGCAAAACCTTAGGTCAAGATCCATCAAAACACGGAATGATTTTCAAGAGTAATTTTTTAAAAATTTCTTTCTCCCTCACAAGACAAACTCTTTTAAGAGGAAAATCACAACTTTCACTCAAAAGTCAGGGGAAACACTTTACCAATATTGGGAGAGATTTAAAGAGATATTGAATGTTTGTCCACATAACAGGTTTGAAACATGAAGGCTGGTTTCCTAATCTATGAGGGTTTAACACCCCAAGATAGACAAGTAGTGTAAATGCTGTTTAATGATGAGTTTAGGGAAAAAAATCTCAAAGATACACTAGATTACCTAGAACACATATCAGATAATGCACAATAATAGGACACAGTTGGCACTTATGAGTCATCTATAAAACCACAGTCATCTGATAGAGGTATGTTTTGCTGGATAATTATGACCCATAGCATCACTATTTGTACAGAACATGGTGTTGTTGTACAAATTAACTATGTGACAAAGGAAATTGCTCTTTTATCATTTGTAATTGGATTACTCGGATATATAAATGATAAAAGTCCTTATGATTAGTTCCGGATTAATAAGATATGAGACAATATTAATCCACAAAGGTTTAATCATTAAATATCCCTAGTCGTAATATTATCGAGACTGGACATCGATAATGCGGAATAGGCTAGTATTACACTTGTGCGTGTTATGGAAGCGTAACGGCATAGTTCTCATATATTTGGTTATTGGATACTCATGCACGTGTAATAGGAGGCTCTGTTTACCGATAGTACGGAAACAGCTTCGCTCTGGATAGACCCATCAGAATCCCATTGGTAGTATGACTATGTGTCTATGGGAATCCGAATCAGGGTAGGTGTATTTGATCTTAACATGAGACTTGCATCGCTAATACTTGCGACAATCAATATACTTTGGTTTTGGTCATCCGGGGCTTTAACAGGTTCTGTGTACGCCTCTTCTGGGTATACTGAGAATCGTAGTGTATTGGGTGTGATGTCAAGACGGAAGTATCACTTCAGTCATATGGAGATGATGATCCCGCAAGGATATAGAACTGGTACTCTAACTGTTATAGCCATCAGGGAAGTATGACTAGGTCATGACTTTCCGATCATAAATATACTAGTTGCTAGTGATCCGATATATGTTTCGTACGGGGAAGACACAACTCCAGCCCCAGGCCTTGCATGTGACATCCGATACTGGATTGTAATGCGCAATACTACGTATACTACGCCTAAAAATGAACCGTTGAGATTTGACTCGAACAAGAATTAATCTGTGATTAATTATGAGAGAAGAAAAATTATTCTGGGATTAATTACGGCTAGAATTAATCTGGGATTAATTATTGGAGAAAGAATTAGTATGGGAATAATTGCGTCGAGAATTTATCTGGGATGAAATTCGTCGAGAAGAGAGAACGCGATTAATTTGGAATTAATCGGTAAAGTAAATTTAATAGTTAAATTATTTTTTACTATTTAATTTATTTAATTGGGCTAAAATAATATATTAGATATATTAATTGAAATTAGATTTCAATGCGGAATTAAAATTGGATTTTAATTCGTGCAAACGAATTAATTTAGAATTAATTCGTAAGCGACTTTCGTAATAATTTTGCTGGGCATTATTATTTAATTAAATTGGATTTAATTATGTCGCGACAGAAAATTCGCTTAATCGAATTAAACAAACCCGGGCCCAAAAATGTGTTGTGTAAGTAATTTGAATTTTGAATTCAATATGATGGGACTCACTCACTTACATCAACTAGTCATTTGTTGATGGAAGTTGTTTGGATATTAAATTGGATTTTACTTACCCATCACACCTACCAACAAATCATTTACTATTAATGAATTTTAAATTATTCATTATTATCTCTCATTTTTTCATTTTGCCGAGTGGCCAATATATTCATTTTATTTTTGGCCAAATTGATAACTGCCTCTGTTTTTTAAAACTAGACAGAATTGCTTTTTCTTCTCAGTGGCCGAATGGCCTTTCATCTTGAGGGAATTGCTTTTCTTCTCAGTGGCCAAATGGCCTTTTTCAGCTTGAGGGAATTGCTTTTCTTTTCAGTGGCCGAAATGCTTGAGGGACTGTTTTTCTTCATTTGGGTGAATTGGTTTCTCTTTAGAAGAGAATTTTTTCCCCTCAAAATCTTGTTCAAGCTAGCACTTAAAGGAGTCAAAATGAGGTGATAGGGAAACTAACCCGAGAGTTTGGAACTCGATTTCAAACTCCGAGCTACTACATCCAAAGGATTTTTGAAAGCGTATAACCGATCAATGTAAGTCCTCCGCAACTTATTTTAATTTTATTCACACGAATCACGCTTAGAGATCCCGTGGCATTTCTAGGACACTAACAATTGGTATCAGAGCGAGATCTAAACTTGATTTAATTTCTAGGGTTCATGACTTTAATATCGGGATTTTGTGCTTGGAGTTTGATTTTTCCTAAATTGATTGTTTGGTTGAGCTTGTATGATGTTTAATTGGATTTGTGCATCATTGATTTTGTGAAAAATTGATTAGATCAAAAATCCCCAAAATCCATGCTTGGCCGATTACTACCCTAGGAAAGCTCATGGTTAATTTTTGAATTAGACAATTGGATATATTGATTCACATAAAATTGGACGTTAATTGTTGATTTAATTAGATTGAAATCAAAATTGGATGTTAATTTCATGTATTGTCGTGAGTGTGAAGCATGTTGGAAAGATTGATTTTGATTAATTTGTGTTGGACATAAATTAGATGTTAAACATGATTAATTAGATTAATTAGTATTTTGGAAATACTAGATTAATTAATTAATTGTGTTAATTGCACTTTAATTGAATTAATATGTAATTTGGAATGATATATTAATTTAATTTGTTGCATTTGGGCTAATGGGCTTGGTTGGGCCAAATTAGTCTTGGATTATATTTGGGCCTAAAGCATTTCTATAAAATCCAAAATATGACTATTGGGCCTTTAATAATTTAATTGAGCCTAATAGGCCAAAATTGATTCTATGGTATAGGGTGATTCCTATTGGGCCTAGGCATTATGGTTAGATCCATTTTGGCCAAAAGCCCAAGCCTAAAGAATTAATTAAAAGCCCATTGGACTTTAATAGAATAGTATTGGATGCTAATTGGGCCTTTGAGACCCATTAAGATTGGATTTGGAATCCAAGTCTTTAAGTCACATAAATAAGTGTAATTATTTAATTTGGAATTAAATATGAATTAATATTGGATACAATTTAAATTAGATTTAAAATTGTAGTTCGATATAATTCAAGAAAACGTACTTTGAGTATTTATTCTTCAACGAGTTGGACTCGAGCAAATCAAATCGTTGTTTTAACATTGGATGGTCACTATTCAAAGATTAATTAATTGGATTAGATTGATTTAATAACATGCTTTGTGTGAATACTTGGATTTATGAATGAATAATGTATATCGGATGGATATTAGAAGGGTGAGGAAAATTTTGGAAATTGTTGTAATAAATTTATAATTTATTAAATTGGACCTGCGTGTCTAGCCAATTACCTATTTTCTCATTATATTTCTCTTCTCACCAATTCCCCTCAATGTAAATGAGGTTTCTTTAGAAGTATTATGTAATTGGGTAGAAGTATGAATAGTGCTAGCGGGAGAGAGGAAAGGAGAGATTTTTTCTAGGAATAATTTGTCACATATCCATCCGCATATCATTATTAATTTTATCGCGCCTTATTATGCTTTTAGAATGCATGCTTAAGGGTGTATGATGAGACCTAATTAAAGATAATAAATTGGTTGCCAAATCGCGACAAAAACCCTCATTTTATATTAAGCGTTTTTCCATCCATTGAGTGATTCTCTCTCAAGATGCAAGATTGGCATTGGTTTGTTGGCCAAAGTCAAGACCTTTGTCCATCGCAGGTGTGTTTGAATCACGAAAGCTTTGTTCCATATCGTACGTCTTGGGCAAGTTGGGATTTGTTGGCCAAAGTCAAGGTCACTTCTTATTCATCGACCTCGATTACAAAGCTTTCCCACTGTTAATGGGTCACGCTTAACTGGTTTCATTAAGCTTGTTGAGCCAAAGCCAATGCTTAGTTGATTCAGAGGAAAATGTTAGGGAATATATTGGCATATATTGGATATATGTTTCGGACTTGGAGGTCTACCTACTGGATCTAGGAATTAGATAGGATCCAATTGATCTTAGAGATCTACCTAGTTAAGTTTCATACAACTTGTTGGCCAAAGTCAAGGTTGTGTGTTATTTAACGGGATCCTAGCCTACTAGGAAACTAGATTTCCTGAGTACTCCACAGAGGGTTAGAGGCTCGCCGAAAAATAGTGGGAGACAAGTATTAAATTTACAATTTCATTTAAATACTTGCCAATACGAGCTCATTTCATTATTCATCATTAATTATTTATAAATATATTAGTTGGACTAATATTCAATTGTTGTTTTTAATTTAACAGTTGGACTGTATTCAAACTACTTCATTTGTAGTTGGTTATATAATTGGATTATGATAATCAATACATTTGAATGTAACCAATCAATTGTAGTTGATTATATAGTTAGACTATAGTAATCGTTATATTTAATTGTACCTGAAATCGTTGATTGGATAGTTGGACTATAACAATCAAGATGACTGAAAGATTAGCGTTTAGAACATAATCCTGGGTGAAAATGTATTTAAACGGCTCTAATTTTCAGATTGGGAATAGAACTTCATGATAGTCATAGGAGCTGAGAAGTTATTCTATTTGATAGAGAAACCTCTTGAGCATGAGCCCGGAGTTGAGCGAATAGTAAAGCATGAGCTTAGGAAGACTCATTGCAATGATAACTTTAGTTCTCAATCCGTTATACACAGCCAGAGCTTCTTAAAAGGACATATCCCAAGTTGTCTGCCTAAACTGTGGCTAACAGGGTCACTAAAAGCATGATTGCTGTATGGACAAGGTAGAAATGAAGGAACTGAAGGCGGGACAAGGTTCCGGCTTCAAGAATGTTTGTTATAAACATGTTCACTATTGGTTTTAAAATTAGATTTTTGATACTAGAAGTGGTACATGAATATATGTACTGATGTGCGGGATTTGCTGATAAGCAGGAGACTGGCTTCAGATGAGATTGACCTGCGAGTCAGAAACGGGACGAGAGTTGCTGTTTGGTCGTAGAAACCTAAGTTTTGGAAATGCCATTTGGGTATGTACTTAAATTATGAGACTGTTATAATGTATTCAGTTTGACTATGAACATTATCTCTGTATCTAGTTTAACCCGTTGCGGGTATACCTTTATATTTCGAAACACTGGGTGTTTTGTTTATAAAGATGATATCGAGATATCCACATTAAATGTGAATAACAGTATTTGTATTTTGAATATAAATGAATCTCAAACATATAACATGACAAACAAATAGCTCAAATTGAATAAATCAATGAGACTTATTTGTGGCATTGTCATCTGGGATGCATTAACAAGACTCGTATATCCACACTTTCAAAGAGTGGATACTAGGACGGATTTGATTCTAATTCAAATGATGTCTACGAATCTAGTTTATTAGGCAAAATGCCTAAAACACCTTTTACTTGGTAAAAGTGCAAGTGCCACCGATCTGTTAGCCCTCGTTCATAGTGACATAAGTGGGCCCATGTCTAGCTAGACTAGAGGTGGATATGAATACTTCGTAACCTTTACGGATGTGGCATCGCGTTGCGGTTATTTGTATCTTATGAAACACAAGTCAGAAACTTTTGAGTAATTCAAAGAGTTTCGACACGAAGTAGAAAAATAGACCGGTAAAAGTATTAAAAAAATTTCGGTCGGACCATAGTGTAAAATACTTAAACATATGAGTTTCAAGATTACTTGAAAGAGTATGGTATTCTTTCACAGTAAACTCCTCCCAGGACACCTCAATTTGACGGTGTGTTCGAACATACAAACCGAACTTTGTTGGACATGGTAAGGTTAATGATGAGTCGCTTTGAGCTATCAATTTCCTTCTAGGGATACGCATTAAACAGTGCAATACTTATTTTTAATAAGGTTCCATGAAGAACTGTTAGACAGACTTCATATTAGATATGAACAGGAAAGAAACCAGGTTTCTCATTCCTGAAAATTTGGGAATGCTGGGCATACGCTAAATGTTTTGGATGGTACCAAACTAGAACCCAAATCAGATAAGTGCCTATTTGTAGGTTATCCTAAGGAAACCAAAGTATAGTACTTATACAACTCACAAGAGAACAATGTAATTGTTGCTCTCCATGTGGTTTTCCTAAGAGGAATTCCTATATGCAGTGGTAAGTGGGAGGAAAGTAAAACTCGATGAAAATCGAAGTAATACTATTCCAGGTACCGACTCCTTTACGGAACACAAACAGTTCATCAGGGATTAAACTGTACCACAATCTTCGAATACACAAGAACCGAGTAGGTTGGAGAGAGTCAGAAAATAACCTGGGAGGTATGGGTTTCTGATCTCACCTTATGTAGATATCAATCTTATTGAGGAAGACGAACCGGCTACGTATGAGGAAGTGATACAAGGTATCGACTCCTTTTATGGCAAAGTTCCATGAAGTCCGAAATGGATTCCATGTATACCAACCATGTTTGAATACTGGTTGATGTACCGGTGTTGGACAGTTATGACCCATAGTGTCACTATTTGTACAGATCATGGTGTTGTTGTACAAATTAACTATGTGACAAGGAGATTGCGCTCTTATCATTTATGATTAGATCACCTAGATGTATAAATGATAGGAGGTCCCTATGATTAGTTCCTGGATTGAGATGATATGAGACAGTATCATTCCTCGAAGGATTAATCATTAAATATCCATAGTCGTAGTATTATCGAGACTGGACATCGATAATGCAGAATAGACTAGTATTGCACTTGTGCTTGTTGTGGGAGCACAACGACATAGTTCTCATATATTTAAGTATTGGATACTTATGCAAGTGTGATAGGAGGTTGTGTTTACCGATGGTGCGGAAACAGCTTCGCTCTGGATAGACCCCTCGGAATTCCATTGGTAGTATGACTATGTGTCTACGGAAGTCCGATATCAGGGTAGGTGTATTTGGTCTTAACCTGAGACTTGCATCGCTAATACTTGCGACAATCGGTATGCTTTAGTTTTGGTCGTCCAGGGCTTTAACCGGTTCTGTGTACGCCTCTGCTGGGTATATTGAGAATCGTAGTGTATTGGGTGTGATGTCAAGACGGAAGTATCATTACAGTCATAGTGGAGATGATGTCACGTAGGATATGGTACTAGTGCTCTTAAGTACTGTAGTCATCAGGATATTATGACTAGGTCATGTATATCCGATAATAGAGACTAGTTACCAGACATCTGACATGTGCTTCGTACGGGGCAGACACAGTTCCAGCCCTAGGCCTAGCACGTGAAATTCGATACTGGATCGCAATACGCAATACTACGTATACTACGCCTGACATAGATTATATATTCCAGTAAGAATATTTCTGGAGAATTGGGTAGGCACGGTGCTTTGCTAGAAGCCAACCATGTCTTGTAAATCGGTAAGCACGTGGTACGAGGTACGCACGTATTAGGATAATCCGATGACCGTATTTACTGCCAACATAACCAGGGATCTCTTGGGTCGCTTCCCAAAGATTCACCGATGATAGTTGACTCGAATTAGAATTAATCTGGGATTAATTAAGAGAGAAAATTAATTTGGGATTAATTAAGATGGAGAAAATTAATGTGGGATTAATTGAGGTATTATTCAATCTAGGATTAAATGTGTTTGGAAGAGAGAGAACGCGACTAATTTGGAATTAATCGGTAGAATAAATTTAATAGTTAAATTTGATTTTTCTATTTAATTTATTCGTATGGGCTAAAATTAAAATATCAGATATATTAATATGAATTGGATTTCATTACGAAATTAAAGTTGGACTTCAATACGAGCGAACAAATTAATTTAGAATTAATTCGTAAACGGCATTCGTAATATATTTACGAGGCGTCGTTATTTAATTAAATTAGATTTAATTATTTAGCAACGGAAATTCGTTTAATCGGATTAAACGAATCCGAGCCGCGACAAACATTCGTAGAATCCATTTGAATTTTGAATTCAAATGTTGGGCCCACTTCACATGTGGTAGTTGGGAGGGTAGTTGGCATTTATGCCAAGCCACCAACCATCCAACCACCTTCTAATGGTTTTGGTAAAACCATTTACCCAACCACCTAGTTTAGGTGAAAAGGGTGAAAGGGATTTTACCAAAAGCCTTCTCTCTTACTTCACTAACAACACAACACTTGAAACAAAATGAAACCCTAATATCCTCTCCTCCATGTGCGTGAACTTGGTTCCTTCCTCTCTTTGATTTTGTTGCAAAATCAACAAAGCTAGCACTTCATGGAATCAACTAAGGTGATAGGGAAACCAACTCAAAGCTTGGAATCACAACAAAGGTTGGATCTTGGAGATCTTCATTCAAACAACTCAAAGCTTGGAATCAACAAAGGAAGGATCTTGGAAACCAACTCAAAGCTTGGAATCAACAA
The DNA here is from genome assembly GCA_019454045.1 of Zanthoxylum bungeanum. Lineage (NCBI taxonomy): Eukaryota > Viridiplantae > Streptophyta > Magnoliopsida > Sapindales > Rutaceae > Zanthoxylum > Zanthoxylum bungeanum. The sequence goes on from SKCR01025404.1 coordinate 91,001, forward strand.
AGGAAGGATCTTGGAGATCTTCTTCTCAAAATTTTAAAAGCTCAAATCCATTCAATGTAAGTAATTCCGCAACTTATAATGAATTTATGAACACCTTTTCTTGCTTATTAGATCCTTGGCATGTTCTAGGAACACTTACAATGGTATCAATAGCCAATTTTAAGCATGAAAATTTTAGGGTTCATGAGACTAAAATTTGGGGCTTTTATGTTTTGAACATGATTCTTTCAAATTAATGCTTTGAGCATGCTTAGAATATGATAACTTAGAGTTGTGCATGATTAGATTTGAAACAAATCAAATGAATCAAAAATTAAAAATTTCTTCATATGGCCGAATTTCACTGTGCAGTGGACTGCAATTTTTTTATTTTTGTAACATGAAATGATGTGTTTAAATGCATGTTTAAATGTTGATTGTTGGTTTGATTAGATTGGAATCAAAGTCAATAAAGTTTATGTTAAAATCAAAGAGCATGTTGAGCATGAAATGATGTGTTTTGGATTCAATTTTGTGTTGAGCATGAAATGATGAATTTTGGCTTCAATTTATGTTAAGCATAAATTGATGGATTAAGCATGATTAATTAAGTTAATTGGTAATTTGGAAATATTGAGTTTAATTAATTAATCATGGCTAATACACTTTAATTAAAGTAATTGTGATATTTGGAATATTATAATTATGTTAATAAGCCTTTAATTAAGATTTGGGCTAAAAGTGTGTATTTGGGCTTAATGGGCTTGGTTTGACCAAGTTTGGTTTTGGACTTTTGGATTGGATCCAATTGGGCCCAAAACCAATTCCATAAAGTCCAAATACATCACTTGGCCCTTTAAAGAATTTAATTGGGCCTAAATTGATTTGTTGGCAATAGGGTGATTCCTATTGGGCCTTGGCATTTTGGGTTTGATCCATTATGGCCAAAGCCCATGCCTTAAGAATTAATTAAAAGCCCATTAGACTTTAATTAAAATGACATTGGATGTTATTGGGCCTTTGAGACCCATTAAGATTGGATTTGGAATCCAAGTCTTTAAGGCTTATAAGTAAGTGTATATATTTAATTTGTAATTAGTATTGAATACAAATAAATTGGATTTAAAGTTGTAGTTCAATATAATTCAAGAATACTTACTTTGAGTATTTATTCTTAAACGAGTTTGACTCACGCAAATCAAATCGTTGTTTGAACATTGGATGGTCATTAATTTAAAGATTAATTAATTGGATTAGATTGATTGAATAAAATGATTTGTATGAATACATGAATGTGTTGTATGAATAATGTATATCGGATGGATATTAGAAGGGCGAGGGCAATTTTGGAAATTGTAATAAATTTAGAATTTATTTAATTGGACCTGCGTGTCCTGCGTGTCCAGCCTTTTATCTCATTTCTCATTGTATTTCTCTTCTCACCAATTCCCCTCAATGTAAATGAGGTTTCTTTAATGAATTATATAATTGGGTAGGAGTTAGAATAGTTCTAGCCGGGGAGAGGAAATGGAGTGATTTGTTCTAGGAACAATTTGTGAGATATCCATCCGCATATCATTATTAATTTATCTATTTATCGCGCCTTATTATGCTTTTAGAATGCATGTTTAAGGGTGTATGATGAGACCTAATGAAAGATAATAAATTGGTTGCCAATTTGCACGCGAAAAACCCTCAAAACATATTAAGCGTTTTTCCTTCCGTTGAGTGATTCTTACTCAAGATCCAAAGTTGGCATTGGTTTGTTGGCCAAAGTCAAGACCTTTGTCAATTGCGGATGTGTTTGAATCATGAGAGTTTTGTTCCATATCGCTGTCTTGTCCAAGTCGTGATTTGTTGGCCAAAGTCAAGATCACTTCTTGTCCATCGACATTGATTACGAAGCTTTCCATGTCAATGGGTTTCGCTTAACTGGGATCATTAAGTTTGTTGTGCCAAAGCCAAGGCTTAGTTGATTCAGAGGAAAAAGGTTAGGTAATATATTCGATATGTTGGCATATATAAGATATATGTTTCGGACTTGGATGTCCACCTACTGGATCTAGGAATTGGATGGGATCCAATTCATCTTAGAGATCTACCTAGTTAAATATCATACAGCTTGTTGGCCAAAGTCAAGGTTGTGTGTTATTTAACGGGATCCTAGCCCACTAGGAAACTAGGTTTTCCGAGTACTCCACAGAGGGTTAGAGGCTCGCCGAAAAATAGTAAGAGGCAAGAATTAAATTTGCAATATTCGTTTAGATACTTGCCATACGCGCTCAATCAAATATCATTCGTCAAATAAATTAAATGTTAGTTGGACTAATATTTAATAGTTGTTTTAATTTAACAGTTAGACTGTATTCAAACTACTTCATTTATAGTTGATTATATAATTGGATTATAGTAATCAATATATTTGAATTTTACCGATCATTTATAATTGATTATATAATTGGATTATAGTAATCAATATAAGTTTGATTTTAACCAATAAAATTGTAATTAGTTATATAGTTAGACTATAGTAATCATTACATTAGATTGTACCTGCAATTGTTGATTGGATAGTTAGACTATTGGAATCAAGATAACTGAAAGATTAGTGTTTAAAACATAGTCCTGTGTGAAAATGTGTTTAAACGACTTTAATTTTCAAATTGGGAATAAAATTTCAGGATGGTCCTGGAAACTAATAAGTTACTTTATTTGATAAAATAACATATTAGGCCTAAGCCCAGAGTTAAGCAAATAGTAGAGCATGATCTTTGGAAGATTCATGTGATGATAACTTTAGTGCTTAATCCATTATACTTGTCAAAAGGACTCCTTAATTTCCTAATTAGAACTAAGGATTAGATCATTAAAGTATGATGAAGAAATTGAAGGATTTTCATAGATCTATTATTAGATCTTAGAAGTATTAAATTGCAATTAATAACTCTTGGAGAGTTAATGGCCATTCTCAAGGAGACAAAGCCAAAGTTTGCAATAAGGCAAGTAGCGCAAGGCGCATCTTACTTCAATATTCTAGAAGGCCAAGGCTTGGCAAAAGCTTCTAGAATGTAGAAAATGGCAAAGGCGAAATCATTATAGTCTTCTAGGAAGATAAAGGACATATCCCAAGATGTCTACCTAAACTGTGGCAAACGGAGTCATTGAAGCGTGACTGCCGTATGGACAAAGCAGACATGAAGGAAGTGAAGAGGGGTAAGGCTCCGGCTTCAACCATGTTTGTCATAAACATGTTCACTAATAGTATTAAAATTGAATTTTAGATACTAAGTGTGATACATAAATATATGTACTGATGTGCAGAATCTGCTATGAGCAGGATACTGACTTCAAATGAGATTAATCTGCGAATAGGAAACGGGACGACAATCGCTGTTTTAACCATAGATACCTAAGTTTAGGAACTACCATTCGGGTATGTACTTAAGTTAGGAAACTGTTAAAATGTAACTAGTTTGACTAGAAACATTTATCTCTATATCGTGTATAACTTGTTGCGAGTATACCTTTATATTCTAGAACACTAAAGTGTTTTATTTTATAATGATGATATTGAGATAAACACATTAGATGTGAATAACAGTATTTATATTTTGAATATAAATAAATCTCAAACATATAACGTGACAAACAAATAGCTCAAACTGATTTGATCAGAAGAAACATATTGTGGCATTGTTGTCTGGGACACAGTGAAACAAGACTCGTATATCCACACTTTTGAAGAGTGGGTACTCGGACTGATTTGATTCCATTCAAATGAAGTCTACGAATCTAGTTTATTGGGCAAAGTGCCTAAAACACCTTTACTTGGTAAAAGTGTAAGTGCTACCGATCTATTAGTCCTTGTTCATAGTGACATAAGTGGGCCCATGTCTAGCTAGGCTAGAGGTGGATATGAATATTTCGTGACCTTTACGGATGTGGCATCGCGTTATGGTTGTGTTTCTTTTGAAGAACATAAATCAGAAACTTTTAGAGTTTCGACACGAAATAGACAAACAGATCGGCTAAAATATTAAAACATCACGGTTTGACCATAATAAAAATACTTAAGCAATAAGTTTCTCAAATACTTGAAAGAGTATAGTATTCTTTCAATAAGGACTCCTCCCGGAACACGTCAGTTTGACGGTGTGTTTGAACGGAGAAACCAAATTTTGTTGGACATGATAAGGTTAATCATGAGTCGCTCTGAGCTACCATTTTCCTTCAAAGGATAAGCATTAACGGTGCAATACTTATTTTGAATAAGATTCCATGAAAATCTATTTGACAGACTTCATATTAGATATGAACAGGAAATAAATCGGGTTTTCTCATTCCTGTTGATTTGGGAATGCTAAGCATATGTTTGGTTAATACCAAACAAGAACCCAAATTGGATAAGTGCCAATTGTAGGTTATCATAGGGAAACCAAAGTATAGTACTTATACAACTCACTTGAGAACAATGTAATTGTTGCTTACCATGCGGTTTTCCTAAAAGGAATACCGATATGCAGTGGTAAGTGGGAGGATAGTAAAACTCGATGAAAATCAGAGTTATACTGTTCAAGGCACCAAGTCCTTAATGGAACACGAACAGTTCATCATGGATGAAACTATACCAGTAATCTTCGAATACACAAGAACCGCGTAGATCGGAGAGAGTCAGAAAACAACCTGGGGTATGTGTTTCTGATCTCACCTCATAAAGATGTCAATCTTATTGAGGAAGACGGACTGACTACAAATGAGGAAGTGATACAAGGTATCGACTCCCCATTATGGCAAAGTGCCATGTAGTCCGAAATGGATTCCATGTATACCAACTATGTATATAGACTAGTTGATGTACCAGAAGGCATTGTGCCTATTGGTACTATATAAGTCTTCAAGGAAGACATACATGGATGGCAACATACCAACGTACTAAGCTAGGCTTGTAGCGAAAAGTTATCGTTATCAACATTGTGTCGATTACAACGAAACCTTTTACCTGTTGCAATGGATAAATCCATTTGGATAATGCTTGCTGATGCTACATGTTTCATTCATGAAATATGGCAGCTGAACGTCAAAATCACTTTCCTTAAACGGAAACCTTTTTTGGAGGATGTTCATAACATCCTGACGGTTTTGTCGTACCAAAAATAGCAAATAAGATTTGCAGGTTATTCGATCCATGTTTGGATTGAAGCAAGCATTAGGTTCTTGGAATTATCGTTTTGATGTAATCATAATGGTTTATGATTTAATTCAAAACGAGAAATGATTCTTGTGTATATAAGGAGGTTAGTGGGAGCGCACTGACAATGATGTCCTAAATAATGATGATATGTCATTTCTTGGAAATGATATTCCCATATTACAATCGGTGAAAGCTTGGCTTTCATGAAAATTCTCCATAGAATTCTTGGGAGAAACAACCTTTATTCAAGGAATAAAGATCTACTGGGATATATTTAAAGTTGTTAACACCCTCAGAGAACTCGAACATTGAAAAATGTACGTGAACTGGTGTCTCATACGCTTTGAGCATATAGAGTCACAAATAGGTCAATCCAAGTGATAGTCACTGGATTGATATTAAGAACATCCGTTAGTATCTTAGAGAACTAAGGATGATGTCTTAAACTATGGAGAATGAGAACTTGAAGTGACTGGGATCACTACTGCAAGTTTCCTAACCGATAACAATAACGGTACTATACAGTTTGAATAACGGAACAGTGAGCTGGAAATCTTCCAAGCAAGATACTGTTACCGAATAAACAACAAATGCGGGTTATTGTTGCGGCTGAGGCAGCAATAGAAGCCATCTGGGTCATTAACAAATCTAATTAGATTAGATATAGTTCTGTTAGCAGCTGAGCTAGGCTACAACGCAGAATAAAGAATTAATGGTCTCATCAACGATTCAGATATATACTTCGACTATTCATCTGATTCGTTCGGATCATACATCGTGGCGATGTGATGATCGAATAAATTACATCAGACAATAATCATACAAATCCGCTGACGAAAGCCTTTCCTCAGCAGTTTGAGCGAACCGTACATAGTTCGGGTGTAAGACACTCGAGTGACTGGCTATAGGCCAAGTGGGAGATTGTTGGACAGTTATGACCCATAACATCACTATTTGTACAGATCATGGTGTTGTTGTACAAATTAACTATGTGACAAGAAGATTGCGCTCTTATCATTTGTGATTAGATCACCTAGATGTATAAATGATAGAAGGTCCCTATGATTAGTTCCTGGATTTAGATGATATGAGACAGTATCAGTCTTCGAAGGATTAATCATTAAATATCCCTAGTCGTAGTATTATCGAGACTGGACATCGATAATGCGGAATAGACTAGTATTGCACTTTTACGCGTTGTGGTAGCACAACGGCATAGTTCTCATATATTTAAGTATTGGATACTTATGCAAGTGTGATAGGAGGTTGTGTTTACCGATGGTGCGGAAACAGCTTCGCTCTGGATAGACCCCTCGGAATTCCATTGATAGGGTATGTGTATTTGGTCTTAACCTGAGACTTGCATCGCTAATACTTGCGACAATCGGTATGCTTTAGTTTTGGTGGTCCAGGACTTTAATCGGTTCTGTGTACGCCTCTGCTGGGTATATTGAGAATCGTACTGTATTGGGTATGATGTCAAGACGGAAGTATCACTCCAGTCATAGTGGAGATGATGTCACGTAGGATACGGTACTAGTGCTCTTAAGTACTGCAGTCATCGGGATATTATGACTAGGTCATGTATATCCGATAATAGAGACTAGTTACCAGACATCCGACATGTGCTTCGTACGGGGCAGACACAGTTCCAGCCCCAGGCCTAACACGTGACATTCGATACTGGATCGCAATACGCAATACTACGTATACTACACCTGACATAGATTATATATTCCAGTAAAATATTTCTGGAGAATTGGGTAGGCACGGTGCTTTGATAGAAGCCAACCATGTCTTGTAAATCGGTAAGCACGTGGTACGAGGTATGTACGTATTCGGATAATCTGATGACCGTATTTACTAACAACATATCCAGGGATCTCTTGGGTCGCTTCCCAAAGATTCACCGTTGACAGTTGACTCGAATTAGAATTAATTTGGGATTAATTAAGAGAGAGAATTAATTTGGGATTAATTAAGATGGAGAAAATTAATTTGGGATTAATTAAGGTATTATTTAATCTGGGATTAAATGTGTTCGGAAGAGAGAGAAAGCGATTAATTTGGAATTAATCGGTAGAATAAATTTAATAGTTAAATTTGATTTTTCTATTTAATTTATTCGTATGGGCTAAAATTAATATATCAGATATATTAATATGAATTGGATTTCATTACGAAATTAAAGTTGGACTTTAATACGAGCGAACGAATTAATTTAGAATTAATTCGTAAACGGAATTCGTAATATATTTACGAGGCGTCGTCATTTAATTAAATTAGATTTAATTTTTTAGCGATAGAAATTAATTTAATTGGATTAAACGAATCCGAGCACGGCAAACATTCGTAGAATCCATTTGAATTTTGAATTCAAATGTAGGGCCCACTTCACATGTGGTAGTTGGGAGGGTAGTTGGCATTTATGCCAAGCCACCAACCATCCAACCACCTTGTAATGGTTTTGGTAAAACCATTTACCCAACCACCTAGTTTAGGTGAAAAGGGTAAAAGGGATTTTACCAAAAGCCTTCTCTCTCACTTCACTAACAACACAACACTTGAAACAAAATGAAACCCTAATATCCTCTCCTCCATGGGCGTGAACTTGGTTAATTCCTCTCTTTGATTTTATTGCCAAATCAACAAAGCTAGCACTTCATGGAATCAACTAAGGTGATAGGGAAACCAAATCAAAGCTTGGAATCACAACAAAGGTTAGATCTTGGAGATCTTCATTCAAACAACTCAAAGCTTGGAATCAACAAAGGAAGGATCTTGGAAGCCAACTAAGCTTGGAATCTACAAAGGAAGGATCTTGGAGATCTTCTTCTCAAAAATTTAAAAGCTCAAATCGATTCAATGTAAGTAATTCTGCAATTTATAATGAATTTATGAACACCTTTTCTTGCTTATTAGATCCTTGGCATGTTCTAGGAACACTTACAACCGGAAGGCATTGTGACTATTGGTATTATATGAGTCTTCAAGGAAGACATACATGGATGGAAACATACAAATCTACACAGCTAGTCTTATACAGAAATGGTATCGTCAACGACATAGTATCTAGTACGACAAAACCTTTTCACCTGTTGCCATGATTAAATCCACTCGGACAATGCTTGCTATTGCTGCGTATTTCATTTATGAAATATGACAGCTGGATGCCAAAACCATTTTCCTTAACAGAAACCTGTTGGAGGATGTTTATATACAATATCCTGATGGTTTTGTCGTGCCAAAACATGCAAACAAGGTTTGCAAGTTAAACTGATCCATTCATGGATTGAAGCAAGCATTGAGTTCTTGGAACCAGTGTTTTGATGTAATCATAATGGTATATGATTTAATTCTAAATGAAGATGATTCTTGTGTATATAAGAAGGTTAGTGGGAGCGCACTGACAATGAATGTCCTATAAGTTGATGATGTGTTGCTTCTAAGCAATGACATTCCCATAATATAATCGGTGAAAGCTTGGCTTTCATTAAAATTCTCCATGAAATACCCGGGAGAAACATGCTTTATTCTAGGGATAAAGATCTACTAGGATAGATCTAGAAAGCTGCTGACACTCTCTCAGTGTTCGTACGTTTTGATAATGTACATGACCTGATGCTCATATGCTTTGAGCATATGTAGACGCTATAAGGCCAATCCAGGTGATGGTCACTGGATTGATGTAAGAAACATCCTTGAGTATCTTGGATGAACCAATGATACTTTATGAGAATATGGGGAAATGAGAACTTGAGGTGACTGGGTTCACCACTCCAAGTTTCCAAATCGATAAAAATGACTGTAAGTCGCAATAAGGGTACGTATATCGTTTGAATAACGGAACAGTGAGCTGAAAATCTTCCAAGCAAGATATTGTTGCCGAATAAACAACAAGAGCGGAACATTGCTACAGCTGACACAACAAAATAAGCATTTTGGATTTATAAAATTCCTAAGTTGGACACTTGAGTGATTGGCTATAGGCCAAGTGGGAGATTGTTGGATAATTATGACCCATAGCATCACTATTTGTACAAAACATGGTGTTGTTGTACAAATTAACTATGTGACAAATGAAATTGCTCTTTTATCTTTAGTAATTGGATTACTGGGATATATAAATGATAAAAGTCCTTATGATTAGTTCCGGATTAATAAGATACGAGACAATATTAATCCACAAAGGTTTAACCATTAAATATCCATAGTCGTAGTATTATCAAGACTGGACATCGATAATGCGGAATAGGCTAGTATTACACGTGTGCGTGTTATGGAAGTGTAACATCATAGTTCTCATATATTTGGGTATTGGATACTCATGCAAGTGTAATATGAGGTTCTGTTTACCGATGGTACGGAAACATCTTCGCTCTAGATAGACCCCTCGGAATCCCATTGGTAGTATGACTATGTGTCTATGGGAATCCGAATCAGGGTAGGTGTATTTGATCTTAACCTGAGACTTGCATCGCTAATACTTGCGACAATCATTATACTTTGGTTTTGGTCGTCCGGGGCTTTAACAGGTTATGTGTACGCCTCTTCTGGGTATAATGAGAATCGTAGTGTATTGGGTGTGATGTCAAGACGGAAGTATCACTTTAGTCATATGGAGATGATGATCACGCAAGGATACAGAACTGGTACTCTGAGTGTTATAGCCATCGGGGAAGTATGACTAGGTCATGACTTTCTGATCATAAAGAGACTAGTTGCTAGTGATCCGATATATGCTTCTTACTGGGAAGACACAACTCCAGCCCTAGGCCTAGCATGTGACATCCGATACTGGATCGTAATGCGCAATACTACGTATACTACGCCTGAAAAAGATATTGTATTCCGTAGAAGAATATTTCTGGAGAATTGGGTAGGCACGGTGCTTTGCTAGAAGCCTACCATGTCTTGTAAATCGGTAAGAACGTCGTACCGAGTATGCACGTGTTCGGATAGTTCGATGACCGTATTTACTGCCAACATATCCAGGGATCTCTTGGGTCGCTTCCCGAAGATTCACCGATGAGATTTGACTCGAACAAGAATTAATCTGGGATTAATTATGAGAGAAGAAAAATTAATCTGGGATTAATTACGGTATGAATTAATTTGGGATTAATTATTGGAGAAAGAATTAATATGGGATTAATTACGTCGAGAATTTATCTGGGATTAAATTTGTCGAGAAGAGACAACGCGATTAATTTGGAATTAATCGGTAAAGTAAATTTAATAGTTAAATTAGATTTTACTATTTAATTTATTTAATTGGGCTAAAATAATATATTAGATATATTAATTGAAATTAGATTTCAATGCGGAATTAAAATTGGATTTTAATTCGTGCGAACGAATTAATTTAGAATTTATCCGTAAGCGGCTTTCGTACTAATTTTGCTGGGCATTATTATTTAATTAAATTGATTTAATTATGTCGCGATGGAAAATTCACTTAATCGGATTAAACAAACCCGGGCCCAAAAGTGTGTTGTGTAAGTAATTTGAATTTTGAATTCAATATGGTGGGACCCACTCACTTACATCAACTAGTCATTTGTTGATGGAAGTTGTTTGGATATTAAATTGGATTTTACTTACCCATCACACCTACCAACAAAACATTTACTATTAATGAATTTTCAATTATTCATTATTATCTCTCATTTTTTCATTTTTCCGTGTGGCCATTATATTCATTTTGTTTTTGGCCAAATTGATAACTGCCTTTGTTTTTTAAAACTAGACAAAATTCCTTTTTCTTCTCAGCGGTCGAATGGCCTTTCATCTTGAGGGAATTTCTTTTCTTCTCAGTGGCCGAATGGCCTTTTTCAGCTTGAGGGAATTGCTTTTCTTCTCAGTGGCCGAATGGCCTTTTTTAGCTTGAGGGAATTGCTTTTCTTTTCAGTGGCCGTAATGCTTGAGGGAATTGCTTTTCTTCATTTGGGCAAATTGGTTTCTCTTTAGAAGAGAAATTTTTCCCCTCAAAATCTTGTTCAAGCTATCACTTAAAGGAGTCAAAATGAGGTGATAAGGAAACTTACCCGAGAGTTTGGAACTCGATTTCAAACTCTAAGCTACTACATCCAAAGGATTTTTGAAAGCCTATAACCGATCAATGTAAGTCCTCCGCAACTTATTTTGATTTTATTCACACACGAATCACGCTTAGACATCCTGTGGCATGTCTAGGACGCTAACATGTTTAACCTTAGGGAAGACCATGACTTTTATGCTAAATATACATCTCTAGCTAAAAAAGTTGAGTTATTAGAAATAAGGAAGAGCGTCAAGTCAATTCAAGAAGTCACATATCAAATCTGTAATTCAAATAAATATGTCACACAAGTTTGCCCAACCTTACTGACCCTGCAAGAATGTCTCCATGACAATGTCAGTTCCATAAACACCTTCAAGAGACCAAATCCAAACCCATACTCCCAAGCCTATAATTCTGGTTCGAGAAACCATCCAAATTTCAATTGGAAGAATGATAACCAAACACAACAATTGCAACAACCTCCCCAAGTACACCAGAATTTTTAAAATTTCCAGAATTATGCACCATATGTCCCACCGCATAGGAAAACCTTTGAGGATACCTTACATGCATTTTTAAGAAATAGAAAGCCATCAATAACCAAAATGTGCAAACATTGTTTAATTTGAAAGATACTTTTATCAAAATCACATATGCATTGACCATTAATGAGAAAATAAAATTTCTTGAATAACCACAGCCAAACCACAAGAGTCATCAAAACCCTCATGAGGGTATTTCTGGTAGTCAACACATAGACCAAGTCAAATATATTATTACTCTTCGCAGTGACAAGGTCATCCAAAGACCTATTATTGAACCTCGCGAAGCTGAAAATAAACCATATTCAGAGGGTAATGAAGAGGTTGATGAACCATTACCTATCGTTGATGATAAAAAAATTTCTCATGCACCTCAATTTCCTCAAGCATTAAGAACAAAGAAATTGAACAATTCCTCAAAGATACATTTAGAAGATAATATTAGGACATATCGTCAACTCCAAAGAAGATTAAACCCTCACATGAAAGAATTGGTAAAAAAAAAGTCCTTAAACTTCTTGATGTAGGCATTATCGACCCTATCTTCGATAATAAGTGGGTAAGTTCTACACAAGTTGTGCCTAAAAAGTCTGGAATAATTATCGTAAAAAATGATAAAGGAGAAGCAATTCCAACTCGAATCCCATCTAATTGGTGTATGTGCATTGATTATAGAAAACTAAATGACGTAACTAGAAAATATCATTTTTTCTTTACTATTTCTTGACCAAATTTTAGATATAGTAGTATGATATCCTTACTATTTCTTTCTTGATGGTTACTCAGGTTATTATCAAATTCCCATTACTTTAGAAGACCAGGAAAAGACCACATTCACATGTTCTTTTGGAACATTTACATTTAGGAAAATATCTTTTGGGCTTTGTAATGCACCAGCAACATTCCAACGATGCATGTTATGCATATTTAGTGACATGGTTGAACATTGTTTAGAGGTTTTTATGGATGATATAACTATTTTTGGGAAATCATTTGATAATTGCTTGAATAATTTGGAAAATATTTTGAAAAGATTTGAAGAAAAATGACTTGTGTTAAACTGGGAAAATACCATTTCATGACTAATTCAGGAATTGTTTTAGGTCACGTTGTGTCATATAAAAGTATTGAGGTTGACAAGGCAAAAATAGAGGTAATCTTTAAATTGCCACCACAAAAAACAGTCAGGGAAATTCGTTCTTTCTTAGGACATGTAGGATTTTATAGAAGGATCATTAAAAACTTTAGTACCATATCCAAACAATGGATAGAAGAATGTCAAAAGTCATTTGAAAAGATTATCAGTCTGTGAAATTCTGCTCCTATCATACAATCCTCTTATTGATATTTTCCTTTTGAGCTAATGTGTGATGCATGTGATTATACAGTCGGCGCAGTATTAGGTTAGAGAAAGGAAAGTAAGTCGTATGTAATTTATTATGCAAGTAGAACTTTAAACAGTGCACAAATGAATTACATTACCACAGAAAAAGAACTACTTACTGTAATATTTGTATTAGATAAATTTCGATCATATTTAATTGGTTCAATAACCGTTGTTTATTCTAACCACGCTGCTGTTAGATATTTGATGTCTAAATTGGATGCAAAGCCAATATTACTACGGTGGATTTTTTTGCTTCACGAATTCAATCTCACAATAAAGGACAAGAAAATAGCAGAGAATATAGTTGTAGATCATTTATCGAGACTCACAAATGAGTCATCAATTGACACAACTCCTATCAATTACTCTTTTTCTTTTTTTATTTTCCTTAAATACAATGATTTGGTATGCTAATATTTTCAATTTTCTTGCAACATGAAAAATACCTCTAGATTGGAGCCATCAAGATAAGAAGAAATTTTTGACCAAAGTCAAAAAATTATACTGGGACGATCCATATATGTTCAACTATTGCCCTGATCAAATTTTCCTACGATGCATACGAGACCATGAGATAAGTGGTGTTATTCAGTTTTGTCATTCAGAAGCATGTGGAGGTCACTTCTCATCTAGGAAAACCGCTGTAAAAATCTTGTAGTGTGGATTTTATTGGCCCACCATTTTTAAAGATACATATGCTTTCTACAAAGCTTGAGAAAATTGTCAAAAGTTGAGATCCATTTCAAAAACAAACATGATGCCTTTAAATTTCATCATTGTCATCGAAATGTTTATTGTTCGGGAGTAGTTTCAAGGGTATATTACCACTGTCTTTTGGATTTTTATATATGTTAGTTGCAATTGATTATCTCTCAAAATGGGTTAAGGCGATTCCTTGTCAAAACAATGATCACAAAACTATGATCAAATTTTGAAAAGAAAATATTTTAAGTCGATCTGAAATCCCTCGGGACATTATAAGTGATGGAGGTAAACACTTTTATAACAAGCCTTTTGAGTGTTTAATGAAAAAGTATGGAATTACACATAGAGTTTCTACCTCTTTTCACTCTCAAACAATGGTCAAGTTGAACTAGCAAATAGGGAAATCAAACAAATTTTGGAAAAAAATAGTCAACTCAAATCACAAAGATTGGTCTCTTCGACTGACATATGCATTTTGGGCATACCGAACATCTTTCAAAACATCTTTGGGAATGTCTCTCTATCATATAGTTTATAGAAAACCTTTTCATTTGCCTGTAGAACATCAGCATAAGGCATATTGGGCTATTAAAGCATTCAACTCAAACCTTGAAAATGCCAATCATGAACGTAAACTGCAATTAAATGAACTTGAAGAGTTAAAGAATGATTCGTATGAGAATGAAAAAATTCTAAAGCTAAAACTAAGGTCTTTTATGATAGTCAAATTTCACGAAAAACATTTAAAATTAGTCAAAATATTTGATTTATAATTCTCGTTTTCATTTTTTCCTGGAAAATTGAAATCTAATGGAGTGGCCCATTTATTGTAAAGCACGTTTACTCATATGGAGCTATTGACATTGAGAATCCTATGGATGATGATGTATTTAAAGTAAACAGACAACGTCTGAAATCATTTTTGGAGTATTTAAATTTTCAAGAATCGTTTTCCTTTCAAACGCATTGTACTGTGATTGGTATGTCTCAAGCTATTATTTTATTTTATTTTCTTTTGTATTTGCCTAATTTCAATTTTTTCTTGAGTTTTGCAGTAATTTTTTCTTTTTTCAGAGTCTTGCACTCTGGTTAAACAGCGGATAACGGTACTCAATGATTCTAAGTCGGTTCTTTCAGTTTCATAAAATTATTGATACCATACAATCAAGGTATGAAAGAAACTCTTGCAATACTCCACAATCATTTTCCTTATCTCCCCAAAAATACTCTGATAAAAATTTATAAAACACACACTGAAAGAATGGGGATTCTTATGATCAATGGTATTCCTCGTGATATTCATTGGGTAATTGAAGCAAGGATTGTGTAACATCCCCCTTCCGGAGATGCTATCGGCAGAGAATAGGCCATCATATCCCCCTAAGCCTCTGACTTACTGACTGTGTACATCACTACTAATCCACCTCATATACAAACTCATGCATGGGGACCATTGCCCAACTCAACAACATAGAATGCATTTTGTTACCCATAATTATGTGCTCAAATGCACTTCTCTTTACAACTCTGAAATGGACACTTTTAACACATTACACTGACTTATTACACATATAATCTCTGTTATACCAATGACTGATACAATACTTTACTTTGACTTTGATCGGACAGTACTTCTGACTTGATCTGGTGAACCCAAACACCCTAGTGACTGCCATCAGTATCCATCCTCTCGAGCTCAACCTCTAGGTATACCTGCAAAACAAAAATACTAGGAGTGGGGGGGGGTCAGATCATTTGAACGACCTAATGATTGGACAGTTAAAAATGAAAACTGAAATTATTTTTTGAAACATTCATTTTTCTGAAATCAAATTCATCTCAAGAAAACTTATCTTTTCTGAAAATTCTTTCTTGTCTAAAAACACATCTCTTCCTATGAAAACTCTTCCGGAAATCCTTTCTATAAAACTGAATTCTTTCTAAAACTCTTTCATAAAATTGTTCTGCTGAAAGTCTTTCATAAACTTTTCTTTCTAAAACTCTTTCTAAAACCATTATTTCTGAAAATCATCTTTCTGAGAATCTGTAGAAAACCTATCACATGAGAGCGTTACGTATTGTCGTCCCCTATACGCCTAGCTAGTGGTCTTGGGACATTACGTCTCGCCGTCCCCCAAGCCACTAAATTAGAGCCAGGTGTGCAAACCTATGTCATTGGGGCGTTATGTCTCGTCGTCCCCTAATGCATGCCATCATCTTGTCCCTGAATCTAGGGTCTATCGGTATCTGTCATCTCTAGCCCTGAACTAGGATCTAGAGGCATTACGTATCGCCATACCCCTAGTCTTATTATACATGTGCACATGTTATATCCGTCAATTCCAATAACAGTCAATTCTATAAGTCACATCTGAGGTGGGGTTTTCCCTCATGCCTCCAATATCTTGACTATTTTAGGATTCCAAAATTTTAAACTAATTAGTGTTATAGTATTTTAAGAGTAAAAATATAATAGGTCACTAATAATTCTCCAATTACATTAGTTAATAGAGTAAAATAATTAGTAGAGACTAATAGACATTAGTGAGATAAATTTTAAGAGTTAAAATTGGTTAGGTCATTAATGGAAAAATAATGTAAATAAGAGTTATGATTTAGTCGCCATAATACTATTCACACTAGTAAATTAAACTATTAGATTTTTAAAAAATAGAAACCTTAAATTTAAAATAGTGAGTGCGAGAGGGATATACGACAGTATATCCCGCGATCTCCATTGTTAGTACGAAAACATGAGATTCAAAAGGCGCCTTGAGATGGCTTCATCTTCGTCCCCCTACAGATGGTGTCCATTTTGGGTCAATATCAAATTTGGATTCCGAGAGGATAGGGATTCTAGATGTATCTGGTGAACTAACCTACCCTACGGCGGGACTTCACTATTTAAGTCCAAGGGTCCCGAAACGACGGGTCACACTCACAAAGGAATGATTAAATGTTAATCGAAATTCCTTGGTCGAATCAAACGGTAGTTGGTTAATATAGGAATAATAGTTATTCCTACATATATTAATCAATTGATATTGTCTCGATCTAATGCAAATACTTGACCTACCCTACGACGACACTTATTTGTGGGATGATAGATTTCTGTGGCATAGTAATTCTTTTAGGTTTCTAATTCATTATTCATGGTTCATGCATCAAGTTTAATTTTATGACAAAAGTATTTTATAATTTTAATATGCGATGAATGAATGTTAAATACATGTTTATTTTATTTTTCCGCCATGGTTTCTTTAATTATTTTCATACTCTCAAATGATAAATTAACGAGAGAAAACTATGTTAAGTGAAAAAGTAACATGAACGTTATCCTGGTTTGTGAAGACCTAAAGTTTTTCCTGACGAAGGAGTGTCATTCTGAGCCGACCAAAAATGTTGGTCAATCTGTGCATGATGCCTACCAGAAATGGGTCGCGGATAATGAGAAAGCATGCTGCTATTTGCTAGCAGGGATGTCCGAGGTTCTTGCTGCAAAGCATGAGCCTATTGCTTCAACATCTCAGATGATGAAGTCATTGCAAGGCATGTTCGGGCAGCCTTCTGAGCACCAACGTCATGAGGCTTTGGTCTCATCGATGACTGCTAGGATGAAGGATGTGACATCAGTCCGAGAGCACATCTTGAAGATGATGACCTATCACAATATTGTCGAAACCCATGGTGCTCGTATTGATGAGCATAGTCAGGTGACTATGATTATGGAAAATCTTCCGAAGGGTTTCCTGTAGTTTAAAAGAAACTATGTTATGAACAAGTTGACTTTTACCTTGTCCCAGCTGCTTAATGAACTCACCCACTACGAGTCCATGCTTGTGGATCCTCGTAAGTCTAGGGCTGAGGTAAATATTACTGAGTCTTCAAAATCTTCAAAGATGAAGAAGAATGGAACTGGGAAGGCTAATGCTAATCCCATGAAGAAGAAGAAGAATAAGAAAGGCTCCAAGGATTCCAAGCCTAAGGGAAAGTGTTTCCACTGAAATAAGAACGGGCATTGGAAAATGAATGATCCTAAATACCTTGTAGAGCTGAAGGAGAAAAAGGCTGCAGGTAAATATGATTTACTTGTTATCGAATCTTTATTAGTGGAGGATGATAATCTGCTTGGATTGTTACTTTTGGAGCCACTAACCATGTTTGTTATTCTTTGTAGCTACTTGACTCATGGAGGGACCTTTTTTGAAGGTGACTACACCATGAGGGTCATGACATGGAATGCCGTTTCAGCAAAAGTATTGGGAGTATTCAGTTTAAATTTTACAAATAATAGTTATTTAAGTTTGAACAATGTGTTATTCATTCCTGGTTTTCGCAAGAATTTGATTTCTGTTTCTAAACTCTTAGATGATGGTTTTTCAGTTTATTTTAATAGAAATTTAATTATTATTGGTAGAAATGGATTAACAATATGCATAGGAAACTGAGAAAATAACTTGTATGTGTTAAGACCGTTAACACATATGTCACTGCTCAATACTGAAATATTTAAGTTTGAGAAACCTAAAACTAAACGGCAAAAGATTTATCATGATGACACATATCTGTGGTATCTTAGACTTGGTCATATTAGCCTTGACCGACTAGATAGTTTGATAAAGAACGGAGCCTTAAACCAGTTAGAGCTCGGAACTTTACCAGTCTACGAATCCTATTTAAAAGGAAAAATAACCAAAAGACCTTTTACTGGAAAATGTATAAGAGTCAGCCAACCACTTGAGCTAATACATTCGGACATTTACGGATCGATGAATATGAGAGCCCGAGGTGGTTATAAATACTTCATCAAAATTATTGACGATTATTCTATATGTGAGTATGTTTACCTAATGTAGCATAAGTAATATACTTTTGAAATGTTCAAAGAGTATCATGCTGAGGTTGAGAACAAGTTAGGTAAAACAATCAAAACTCTACGATCAGATCGTGGAGGAGAATACCTTGACAGAGATTTCGAGGAATTCTTGGTTGAGCATGGGATAGTATCTCAACTCACAACACCTGGAACACTACATCAAAATGGTGTTGCAGAAAGGAGAAACAAACCCTTCTAGACATGATAAGATCTATGTTTAGTTATAGCTCACTACCTAGTTCGTTCTGGGGATATACATTGCAAACATCAATGTATATCCTCAATGTAGTTCCATCTAAGTCTGTTCCTAAGACTCTTTTAGAGTTGTGGAGTGGTCGTAAAACTAGTTTATGATATTTCCGCATATGGGGTGTCCAGTACATGTGCTAAAGAATAAGACTACTAAGTTGGAGCCACATTCTTAGGTGTGCCTATTTGTAGGCTATCCTAAGGAGACTATGGGTGGATTCTTCTATAGCCCTGAAGATAAAAAAGTGTTTGTATCGACAAATGCTATATTTCTAGAGGAGGACTATATGAGGGAGTTCAAACCTCGAAATAAAGTGTTACTCGATGAGTTATTTTCTAGTTCGACCAGCACACCATCGTCACGACAGTTGACAAACACATAACACCTTCGACATCTGAGCGCCAGATACAAGTCATCAGAATGATCTGCCACCTAGATGTAGTGGGAGGGTTTTACGATAACTTGATCGCTATCTAGGAGTTGTAGAGGCACAAGTTGTCGCATCCAGCGATGGTATAGATGATCCATTGACCTATCGTAATGGACGATTCTGATAAAGAGGAATGACTAAAAGCCATGAACCTATAGATGGAGTCTATGTACTCCAACTCAGTCTGTGAACTTGTAGACCAACCTGATGGGGTAAAACCCATAGGTTGCAAGTGGATCTACAAGAGAAAGTGGGGAGCAAATGGGAAGGTACAGACCTTCAAGGCTAGGCTAGTGGCCAAGTATTATACCCAGAAAGAGGGAGTTAACTAGGAGGAAACTTTCTCGCCAATAGCCATGCTCAAATCCATCTGCACTCTTCTGTCCATTACCTCATATTATGACTATGAGATTTTGCAGATGGACGTCAAAACTGCATTCTTGAATGGAAATCTTGATGAGTGTATCTGTATGGTACAATTAGAGGGGTTCATAGCCCAAGGTCAAAAGCAAAAGGTTTTCAAGCTGCAAAGGTCCATTTATGGACTCGAACAGGCATCTCAATCTTGGAATATAAGATTGATACCACGATCAAGTCTTATGACTTTTGATGAGCCTTGTGTATACAAGTGCGTCATTGACGGGAATGTGATTTCTCTTATTTTATACGTCGATGATATTTTTCTCTTTGGGAATGATGTACAGATATTATCGGACGTGAAAACCTGACTAGCTAACCAAATCCAAATGAAAGATTTGGGAGAGGCCAGTTATGTTCTTTAGATTCAGATACTTCAAGATCGAAAGAAACGACTATTGGCTATGTCTCAGACATCCTATATCGACAAGATACTTATGCGTTTTGGGATGCAGAATTCCAAGAAAGACACAATTTTCCTTATCGACATGGAATTCACTTTTCAAAGGAACAGCCTCCTAAGACACCTCAAGATGTTGAGGAAATGAGACATATCTCATATGGCTCAGTAGTTGGTAGTCTCATGTATGCTATGTTATGCATGAGACATGACATATTTTTTACAGCTGGAGTGGTCAGTAGGTTTCAGTCTAACCCAGGATTGGATCATTGGGTGGCTGTGAAACACATTTTCAAGTATATTAAGAGAACGATAGATTATATGCTTGTATATTTCAGAGAGGATATGATCCTAAGGGGATATACAGACTCTGATTTTAATTCAGTTGTCGATTCTAGAAAATCAACATTTGGATCAGTGTTTATCCTAGGTGGTGGGGCTATAGTATGGCGGAGTATAAAGCAATCTTGCATTGCTAACTCCACCATGGAGGCTGAGTATGTAGCAGCTTGTGAAGTAGTTAAGGAAGTAGTCTGGCTCCGTAAATTCTTGAGAGATCTGGAAGTTGTTTCAGATATAGATAAACCACTCACACTTTATTGCGATAATAGTGGTGCAGTGGGAAATTCAAAAGAACCAAGAAGCCACAAGAGGGGAAAGTATATAGAGAATAAATATCATCTCATCAGAGAGATAGTACAGAGATGAGATGTTTCTGTCACAAAGATTGCATCTGCAGAGAACCTGGGTGATCCATTTACAAAGACCTTGTCTTCTAAAGTGTTTCAATGTCACCTAGATGGTCTAGGATTACGTGACATGTCTCATTTTCTCTAGTGAAAGTGGGAGATTGTTGGGATATATGCCATAGAGTACCATGTAATGTAAACGGTATTATGTTTTATGAAATAAAATGATGCATTATTCATTTATCAAAGTGTTTGTTTAAATTTCACAAATTTTAAATTATCTTGAATACCCTAGATTACACATGTACCTTAAGACTTAATATATGAGTGTCATACACAAGAGGATTTAAGTCTGAAGTTAGTAATCTAAAATAGTCCATAGAGAGCAAACAAAACAGGTACTTTGATTGTGGTTTATCTATAGTTGTGGTCCATTCTATAATTATATGACGACCTTGATCCGGGATCGTCCATGTAGAGACATGAGAATGAAGGCACCTTGTATGATGTGATCATATAGGACTGGACCAAGATATAAATGACTTTCTTATAACATCCGTTAAATAAATAAATTCATTTCGAACTACTAGATGGCATATATGGATTGATCGTAATCCTGAGTGTACTACAAACTCATGCATGGCAGGCTATGTCCTTTGATTTACAAATGTGAGGTTTGTGTAGCAGTCCTGACCAATAGCTACGTACTTTGGGGGCATGGTCTGGTGTGTAGCTGGGGACGTTTTACATAGACATGGAGTTCACTCATTCTTGCGAGAAGTAGATGAGTATCTTCCTTAAGGGTTGATTCGGTACTTGAACGGTTAGAGCGCTCGAGTCTTTCTATTACAAATAAAAAGATTAAAATTCATAATGGTTATGAATAAATCGATCATTAAAGAATCAATGATACTTAAGGTAAAAATAATTAGAGGAGTATAACAGATATTATGACCCGGCTTTAATTACGACATACTCGTGAATGGATAATCCATATGTAATGACTATATCGATGGACACCGACGTGGTTCGACTTAATATACTATCTACGACAACGAGAGTGCAACTTTGGGTTTTTAGTGGAATAACCTGGAGTTAATAATTCGGAATATTTAATTAAGAGCTTAATTAATATTCCGAGATTATTGGAGCTCGGAACCGTAGATCCACTTGGTCCCCGTGCTAACTCAATATACTGTAGCGGATTTAGTATAATTGGATAGTCCAATTATATACTTACATATGTATATATATTATTAATATGATTAATAATGTTATTATGTCACACTTGGAACTTTATATTAAAGTTTAATATATGGTTTTTAATAATTATTTGATAATTATTAATTACATATTATTAAATTATATTATATATAATTTAATAAATAAAGATATGTTTTTTAGATTTCAAAAATAGTTTTTGAAAAGCTTTTGGATAGTTTTGGAAGTTATCAATTTAAAAAGGTAATTACATCTTTAATTTTGTCATGATGATGACATTCAATTCTTGATACATGTTACAAAAATTAAAGAGGGTAATTGGATGCATTGGTCGAAACTTACCAATGAGGGGAGGGGAATGGTTTGTTTATTTTGGATTTTGTTTTGCCTTAATCTCTCACATTCTATCCTTAGCCTCCGTCTTCTTATTCTCCAAATTCTCTGAAAGTGTTGAGAAAATAAAAAAAAGAACAAGAAGAAAAACAAACAAAAATCTAACTGTGATTCAATCTCTAAAACGTTTAGGGATTTATTATTAGTCACACGGTAGTGAGGCTTATTTTTACTCACTGTCGCAACTTGTGTTGGTGAAACAGGGCTCGGTTTGTTTGAGTTTTAATTTAGTTTTTTTTTGTGAACATATAGGGTTGTGTTGGGGCTGTTTTCAATTGTAAAAATAGAACTGAAACACAGCCACTGCTCACACAAATGCGGGGCTGTTTTGGTAGTGTCATGGGTGTATTTCAGGTGCTAAAACAGTTCGGTTTTGTGCTACTGTTCGAGGGATGTTCGGGGGCTGTTCTGGGACTGAAATTTTGTCCAAAAAAGAAGTAATATTTTAGTGGTGCTGCTGGTTACATTCGGCCACTTGGTGGGAATGGCAGAAAAAAAATTTCAAGTCCAATCCGGGTGCCTAACGTGCTTCCGATACGCAAGGAAAATGTTTCCTGTAAAGATTTGAAGAAAAAGTGATGATTCTCAAGTTCTAAGCCTCCCAAAGTAAGCTTCTAACTCTCTTTATTTCCTTAATTTTCATTTTTGGGCAAGGAAAGCAAAGCCCCAATTTCGTGCAATGCATGCCCTATGATTTTAAATTGCTTAATTGGCATTGGTGGTGTCATTAGCATGCATTTTTTTGAAGTGTTTTGATGTTTTTAGCATGGGATGAAACCATTGTGTTTATATTTATGTTTGGGAATGATGCTTTGAGATTTAATGGTATATAAGTGGTTGAGGGTTGAGGTTGTTTCTAGTTTATCAATGTTGAAGTTGAAAGAATGCCTATGTGACTGTATTTGTGTGATTTTGGGAATTGCATTGAGTTTTGTTATTGGAAATGTTGGATTTAGGCCTTGAAATTGGGCTAGCGTTGCGACGCATAGCAGACAGAAGCATTACCTCGGGTCTGACCAGGTGGGTGTCGCGACGCGTGGAGTCTGGTGTCACGACGCGAAGCAAAGCATGATCTCTACTTGGATCTGATTGTGTGGGCGTCACGACGCGCTAGGTCCGGCGTCGTGACACGAGGCAGGAACAATTTCTAAATATTTTTTCTTCAACGTAAGATATTGGAGGCCACCCTAAGGGTTTCATATCAACACTTATAAATGTATTATGACATGTCACAAGTAGTATCCATTATATGGTGGTTATAGGATAGTTGAATGGAAAAACTTAGTATAATTCTGAAACATATTCACGATTTATATTCTAACCAAGATTATCGATTATAGATTATCAACACGAATCCCAAGTTCTTCGACGAAGCGTGTTGGATAATGTTAATTGTTGTTAATTGGAAATTATTAAGCAAATTATTTGATGTTGTTAAATAACAACAATTAGTAATAATTTCATGTTGGAAATTATTAAGTTAATTATTTGGTGTTGTTGAATAACAACAATTAGTAATATCAATAATTAAGTAAACAACAAAGTTTTTAATAAAATAATTAAGTAACAACAAGGGTTGTTAAGTAACAACATTAGTGAAATGTTAAATGGGAAACATATGGTGCACCCATGATGTTAACATTTTTGTAAGGGTTAGAAAAGGTCATTATGCATCCTAATAATTTGATTAATAGTAATCAATGCATAGTGACTTGATTTCCCTCCAATAAATAAGACCATTAGCTTATTGAATTAAGCAATCAATTAAGTTTGATTAAGAGGTCTCTACAAGAAGAAAGGTATGTAATTGTGTTGTGATTAACTTAGATTTATTTCAATTAGCATGTAAATAAATCTAGGACTAATAATACATGTATGGTTAGATCCTAAGAGGAAAAACATGTAAATATATTAGGGATTATGTTTCCTAACATTGGTATCAGTAGCTTAAATGCATGTATTCTAGTTGGATTACATAAAAATTGCATGAACATGCATGAAAAATGTTAAAATGCTTCTGTTTTTTGTTTTTACAAAAATGATTTTCTTCCAACTTTGGGCGTAATAACTCTCTGTATAAAATTGATAATCGCATGTTCAAATATGTTTTGAAAACTAGGTCATGAGATCTTCAATTTGGTATATCATTTGTTTAATTTGGATAAAAATTGAGAAAGATATAGACCCTAGAAGTTGGCTAGTTGAATCTGTTTTTACCCAGAAAAACACTCCCAGAATAGCTGTACGACATGTCATCCGTTCTTTAGAAAAACGAACGACAAGTCGTCCGAATATTGTACGACAAGTCGTACGCGAATAATGGGCTCAACCGACATGTCATCCGGATAGAAGATAGACGACAAGTCGTCTGCATCTTTAACATAGAACCGACATGTCATACTTACACAGATATCGCGGACGACATGTCTTCCGCGCGTGAAAATTACCCGAGGTTGGTCATGTCTGTATCGGTTTGCTTTGGTAATTCTGATCCTTTATGATTAAATGTCTAGTCCTTTTGCATATTGTATTAATCGGTCATGATAAATTTGTTTTATCATATAAACTTTGTGTTTCATTATATTGATTTTTCTTTGTATTAATTGCAGAAAAATCATGCCGATCAGACAAAAAACTGCAAAAAAGGGTTATGACATCCGCCCACAGTGAAAAATTGAAAGACATGTTGCTGGATCTGGATAACTATCGGATGAAAGAAGATGATGATATGATTTCGCATATAATCACCTTTAATAACATGTTACAAGAATCTATTTAGGAGGGTAATTGGATAGGACAACCGAACAGACTCAGATTGCTACGAAATACTCTCCCGAAAATATGGAAAAAAAGGCTTACTGATATTTGGAAATTAGTAATTCATACAGAAGAAATACGTGTTCAGTATAACATAGCCATTGAGAGGTTAGCAATTGACTATCTCCGACATAAGGCAAATAATACTATTTTTCCTTTGATGTCCCGGAAATGTTGCAAGGATCCGATATTTGCTATAGGTTTCCCATGGTTGTCCAAGATCAATTACGAGTTGCCACAAGAATTTAAGGATTCTTATCCTAAGACTTTTATTCGTTGGAACACTAGAACCGGAAAAGTTTTAAGTGTTAGATATTAGTTTTTCTATAATAAAACTATGTTAATATTTATGTGTGTAATTATTTGTTACTTCATGGCATGTAATTATTGTATTTATATGTATGAATGTTTCATGTTGATTTTGAATTTATGTAATTAAATCAATGATTGTCATGTACAATGGTCGCATGATTAAGATGTTCTAAGAATTTATGTAATTGTTTAGAAAATGATTTTACATGATTGATTATGTTGATAATATTTTTACATTGGGTAATTGGATGATGATTGGACACATAGTGGCCTTTTGACTCCAACCCCATTGAAGAATTTTATTAAACATAATTCGTTTCATGATAAAATAAATAAAAGTATTAATAATTGTGCATGAATGTCTGTAGAAACTTTGTGTTTTTAATATGGTTTCCCCAATAAAGAACATTATTGCTGAACTCAACAAGGGTGAGAAACTGAATGGCGATAATTATGAAATTTGGAGCATGAAAATCCAATATGTGCTAGAAGAGCAAGAGGTTCTTGAAACTTTGAAAATGAGCATGGATGAACCTGAACAGGGCACTACGACCCAACACAGGTGAGACCGAGAGGCTTATGAGGCCTGGAAGAAAAAGAATTCCATTGCCCGCATTACGTTGCTGAGCAGTATGGATAATGACCTAATGATAGAGTTCAGGAAATATGACATGGCTAAGGACATGTGGTCCACACTAGCTGAAAAGTTTGGTAGTACCTCAATAACCAAACTCAGGTCACTAACAATCAAGTTTGACACATACAAGAAACGTCATGAGTTCACTATGTCAAAACACTTGAGGCAAATGTCAAACATGATTACTGAACTGACAGATGCTGGACATGTTCTTACAGATGAATAGAAAGTCCAAGCGGTCATTCGTTCTATTCCAAATAGCTGGGAGCATATGAAGATGCATTTGACCCACAATGAGAGCATCAAAACCTTTGATGATGCCAAACATCACCTTGAATTAGAAAGCGACCGCCTTGCGGCTGCTAAGTCAAATACTGAAGTGTATATGACAGAAACTACCAAACCTGGGGGTTTCAAAAAGAAAAGAAAATTTCATGGTGGTGGGTTCCAGTTCGGAAAAAAACAAAATTCTTCTAAGCCAGAAAAGAAACAGAAAACCAATCAACATGGGAAAGGAAAACGTCCTACCAAAAAGAAAAACATAGCAAAGGTTAAATGTTTTAACTGTGGTAAGAAAGGTCATTTTGCTTGTGACTGCACTGAGCCTAAGAAGGTGAATACCTTTCGTGCATATTTAAATGAAATATGTGTTTCAAGTTCAATCTTTCTAACTGAATCTAATCTTTTGTGGACTGTAGACTCAGGAGCCACAGACCATGTAGCGAAGGATAGAGATGCCTTCATTGAATTTCGGCGAATTTCACCTGGGGTGAAGTGGATATATGTTGGCAACAACTCACGGGTTGAAGTCAAAGGCATAGGAACATGCAAGTTAGTCATGCATGGTGGAAAAACTTTACTACTACATGATGTATTGTTTGCTCCATAAATTCGTCGAAATTTAGTATCTGTGTTGGTTTTGGTTAATTTAGGTTTCAATTTGAACTTCCATAAATTTGGTGTTGATTTATACTTAGGTACAATACACTATGGTTCTCGTTATTTTCTGGATGGTTTTATTGTATTAAATGTTGAATGTTTTAATCCCAATTTCGGTTTTTCGTTTGTTACTTCATCTGTCAGTGATGATAGTGATGTAACTATGTGGCATGCTAGACTTGGCCACATTGGCCAGCAAAGAATGAACAGATTAGCCAAAGAAGGCATTCTGGGAAATATTGAGAAGGTAGAATTGTCAACCTGTGAATATTGCTTGGCAGGAAAAACTGTGAGAAAACCATTTGGAAAAGGGACTAGAACAAAATTTCCATTACAATTAATTCATTCAGATATCTGTGGTCCAATGAATGTCAGGGCAAGGCATGGATCATCTTATTTCATCACATTTATAGATGGTTTTACTCACTTTGGTTATGTCTATTTGATTGTTCATAAATCCGAAGCATTAGAATGTTTCAAGAAATTTATGAATTTGACAGAAAATCAATTGGACAAGAAAATTAAAGCACTACGCACTGACCGTGGTCGTGAGTACTTATCTGATCAGTTCAGAGAATTATGTGATGAAAAAGGAATTAGTCGTTAGTTGACTACTCCTGCTACTCCTTAACAAAATGGTGTTGCAGAAAGAAGAAATAGAACTCTTCTTGAGATAGTTAGGTCTATGATGGCACAAGCAAATTTTCCTATAACCTATTGGGGTGATGCATTATTAACTGCCACATATGTACTTAACCGAGTGCCATCTAAATCTGTGTCCACCACACCAAATGAGTTATGGACAGGTCGTAAACCAGATATTCACTTTCTAAAACCTTGGGGTTGTGCGGCTTATGTTCATGTGCGTTCTCACGAACATGGAAAGTTAGGCCCAAGAGGAAAAAAGAGTATCTTCATAAGATATTCTGAACAATCAAAATGATATATTTGCATAGGTGAACATGAAAGTGGAGGCGTGACATAATTTGAATCACGAGATATCATATTTTTAGAAAATGATTTTCCTAAGCAGGGAGAGATAGGTCAAGATTTATCTCTATATGAAACTCAAGATCACATGGATCACATGATTGGTGAACACTCAGGTTTACCTAATTCAAGTTGGAGTGATGAGAGAAATTTGAGAAAACATGATGAATGTTTCACATGAATCTCAAAATGATGAATTAGTTTCACACTAGTCTCATTTATGTGATCCGAGTGAGAGTGATGTACATAATCCAAGTGGGAGCAATGTGCACGATCCAAATGGTAATAATATCGAAAGTGAGGAATCAGTTCCACCACTAGAATCCCAATTGCGACGTAGTAATCGTATAGGCATTCCTCGAAGTCGTTTCGATGAGAGAAATTTGAGAAAACATGATGAATCTGTTTCACATGAATCTCAAAATGATGAATTAGTTTCACACTAGTCTCATTTACGTGATCCGAGTGAGAGTGATGTACATAATCCATGTGGAAGCAATGTGCACGATCCAAATGGGAATAATATCGAAAATGAGGAATCATTTCCACCACTAGAATCTCAATTACGACGTAGTAATCGTATAGGCAGTCCTCGACGTCGTTTCGATATCGAAGGAGAAACCTTTATGATTCTACCTCAAGATGATGAAGAACCTAGAAACATAAGAGAGGCTCTTCAGTGTCCTGCTAAGGAAAAATGGATGAACGCAATGGAAGAAGAGATAGAGTCAATGAGGTCCAACCAAGTTTGGGAATTGGTTGATCTACCCAAAGGACGCAGAGCTGTTAAGAACAAATGGGTTCTTAAAATAAAGCGTAATGCCGATGGAAATATCGAAAGATATAAAGCACGACTTGTGGCAAAAGGGTATACGCAACAAGAAGGAATTGACTATGAAGAGACTTTTTCACCTGTTGTAAGGTTTACCTCAATTCGCTTGATTCTGGCTATAGTAGCAAGTATGGATCTAGAATTACATCAAATGGATGTAAAGACTATTTTTCTCAATGGAGAACTTGATGAATAAATCTACATGGAACAACTAGTAGGTTTCATAAAAGAAAATGAAAAGGAGAAAGTATGTAGACTTTTAAAGTCTAATATGGTCTCAAGCAATCGTCTAGACAATGGTATATACGATTCCACAATACGATCATTTCGAATGATTTCACAATGATAGATGAGGATCATTGTGTGTACACCAAGAGAGATAAAGATAAGTTCATTATCTTATCTTTGTACGTGGATGATATACTTATAACCGGAAATGATAAGGAGTTTGTAAAACACATTAAAGAATGGTTATCATCTAACTTCGAGATGAAAGATATGGGTGAAGCTGCATATATTCTTGGGGTTAAGATCTCAAGAAATCGTTCAAAGAATTTATTATCTCTTTCACAGGAGTCATATATAAAGAAAATTATTGAACGCTTCCAAATGCAGGCTTGCAAACCCATTGATACTCCTATCATGAAAATTGAAGCTTTGAGTCGTAGATTGTGTCCTGAAACTCCACAGGAAAAGGAACAAATGAAGAAAGTTCTTTATGCAAATGCAGTTGGAAGTTTAATGTATGCAATGTTGTGTACAAGACTTGATATCTGTTTCGCTGTTGGAATGGTAAGTAGATACCAATCCAATCCAGGACTAGCACATTGGAAAGCAGTTAAAAGAATATTTAGGTATCCGAAAGGGACATCTGATTACTCATTGTGTTATCAAGGAAATGATCTGCAATTGAGAGGCTATACTGATGCTAACTGGGGAAGAGATTTAGATGAAAGAAAATCTACCTCCGGTTTTGTTTTCTTGCTAAACAATGGTGCCATTTCATGGAGCAGTAAGAAACAATCTTGTATAGCCTTATCCACAATGCAGGCTGAATTTGTGGCCTTTTCATCAGCAGTACAAGAGGCTGTGTGGTTGAAAAGGTTCTTGGATCATTTGGGTATTTCAAATGAAGCTTATGGTCCAGTATTAGTTAACTGTGATAGTGAAGCAGCGATATCCTACACAAAAGACCCAAAATTTCATTGTAAAACGAAACATATAGATACCAAATATAACTTTGTGAAAGACATAGTTGCACGAGAAGAGGTAAACATTAAGTACATTTCTACGCAAGAAATGGTAGCAGATCCATTGACCAAGCCTGTTCCTAGAAATGTCTTTGTTAGACATGTAAAAACTAAGGGATTGCGTAGATGTTAATGTGCTTACATTTATGATATGTATTTTTTCCCAAATAATGTTTACTAATGTTAATACTCATTGATGTTTGTATTCAATGCTTACATGTTATTATGTTGATACATGTTTAAACAAATATATTATTAGTTAGTATGAGAAGTATGTCGGACAAGAGAATGATTGGCCCTGTCACACGGGCAATCGCCTCCATTACTTCGTGTTAATGGGATATGAGATAAATTTTTAAGCTAATTATCTGAAAAGATAATTTAGAGAGCTCAAGCTTGAAAATTAAGTAATGTCGTTATGAGGTCACTTTCTCTGTGATATGACCTAAGGTGAATAAGTTCGTTTCACCTTACTTGTCTTAATGTCAGTTATGAGTTAGACATTGTGTTTTGTCTGAACTATAATCTGTACTGTATTTTATAAGACATGCACTCCATGGGAAAGGAGAGAATACCGTAGCACATGTTTTCATACCATGTGTACATTTGTGGCTATTGAGGGTAATACAAGTAAAGATCTCAGTCCTGATATTGTGTGAGACACTTGAGATTATTTAAATCTCACATTGTACCCTTTAGACTCTTGTCTGCTTCTTAAAACTTAGATTTGATGATCGCTATCTTGGAGTGTTGCTGAAAGATCATGATAGATTCGATCTGAAAGAACATCTCTCGAAAAGCGAATTGAATCAAAGTTGAGAGATTCGAGAAAGAAGAAAGATCATTATATGAGTAATATCACATTAGCTTGTATTCACTGGTCGACCAATTATGTTATTCTATGTGATCAAACATGATTGTGAATACAAAATAAATATTACATTCGAAAACAGATCGAGAGAGATTTAATGTGATAAATGATCGAGGATACTGCATACATAATCCATTATGGTTCTATCCATTTTTCGAGCGGCTATATATTCCTAACAGATGTATAGCAAGTGAGCTCTCGAAGTATGCTGGTCGCACGGCATAATTGCAAAGTATGAATTATTCTTGTAGAGATAATAAAAATTGTTAATCCCATCATGTGTGAGTGGGATATGTTGGATAATGTTAATTCTTGTTAATTGGAAATTATTAAGCAAATTATTTGATGTTGTTAAATAACAACAATTAGTAATAATTTCATGTTGGAAATTATTAAGTTAATTATTTGGTGTTGTTGAATAACAACAATTAGTAATATCAAATAATTAAGTAACAACAAGAGTTGTTAATCAAATAATTAAGTAACAACAAGGGTTGTTAAGTAACAACAATTAGTGAAATGTTAAATGGGGAACATATGGTGCACCCATGATGTTAACATTTTTGTAAGGGTTAGAAAAGGTCATTATGCATCCTAATAATTTGATTAATAGTAATCAATGCATAGTGACTTGATTTCCCTCCTATAAATAAGACCATTAGCTTATTGAATTAAGCAATCAATTAAGTTTGATTAAGAGGTCTCTACAAGAAGAAAGGTATGCAATTGTGTTGTGATTAACTTAGATTTATTTCAATTAGCATGTAAATAAATCTAGGATTGAAATAAATCTAGGACTAGTAATACATGTATGGTTAGATCCTAAGAGGACAAACATGTAAATATATTAGGGATTATGTTTCCTAACAAAGCGAAATAGTGCCAGCCATATTCTAAAATCTGTGAGTGGACACTATTTCCTTAAGTTGATCACCAAATTTACTCTCAAATTATTTTGATGAATAATGCTTTGAGAAATAATTTAGAAAATAGACGATTTCAAAAGTATGATTTCAGTGATTTCGGGGCATGAGGGAAAAACTGACCTCAGTATGTAACTTGACTCATATATGGAATTGATGGATTTAGATATCGTGTACTGATTATGCCCAAAAGTGCTCGCGGCTATCGCAGCACAGCTGGGGTGTCGATTCCTCAAGGAGATGGCTATAGGAACTACTCACTCGGACAAACACGCGTTAGCAGTAACTTTGTAAAAAGGAAAAGATTTGCAGATTACGATGTAAAATAAAACTACGGAAAAATGAAAGGAGATTATCAGTGATTTAAATAGAAAAGCTTTCGAAATTCCCCCTAAACCAAGTTCTTATATCTAGTTATCTAATTCTCTTATTACACAATTGAGGGTTTCACTTCCCAAACCCACAATCAGAAGATATTCAATACAACTCAAATTAACGTCTGAAGTAATTGATGGTTTGTCTCTTTATTGTTAACACATATATAGATTATCATTACAAGTTATCCAACGACGACAACATTGCAAGTAATACTGTAGCAGAAGATAAACTCGCAAAACAATACTAACCAGTCACAACTTAATTCTACGATCCATACATAAGAAAAAAAGGTCTGAACCTATATATAAATTATTGAAATAAGTTTCTGGGCTTAATCATCCAAGAGATAAAAAGAATAAAAATATATCAATTATATTAATCAAGTTAAGGTCCATACAAGAATCAAAATAACATAAATAAAAGAATAACATAGGGGTTCATGCTTAGCTTTGCTGCATGAGATTAGTTCTCCATGGTGAAGGAAGAAACCTTGATAAACTGAAGAGACGATGTCATAGACTTCATGTTCTTCGTCCTTGTCTCCACATTGTTGAGTTCTTCTCCTTGGTTCTTCACTTATTTTCTCTGAATTTCTCTTCTTTTTCTTCCCATTGGGTTAGGATGAAGCCGAGTTTATATAGGGAGGCTTTGAAACCCTTATGCGCATCAGAGACGGCCAAAATAGGATTTTCTGGACATTTTGGGTGTCGCGGGATGGGCGCCGCAGTGCCGAACTCTCGGCATTTTGGCTTGGGCGTGTTTAAGTGTGAGGCGCCATGACACCAAGACATGGGCACTGTGGCGCCAGTGTGTTTTACTTCACTGGTTGCTGCCTCGCGTCTCCGATGCTCTCGCGCGCGTTGGATGCGTCTGTTAGGCTCCGAAACATGTCTTTTTGCTCCATTCTTCGTCATCCATTACTTCTAATAACAAAGCACAAAGTGAACTCTAATTAAGATTAAGAACCTAGCAACTACACTGAGTTAGCGTGGTTCAAAGTACACTTTCATTCACTTATCACAACCCCCCAACCAGCTTATTGCTAGTCCCTAGCAATTCAAGCGCAAAATAAAATAAAAACTAAACAAAATAAATAAACACTACCTAGGCCACTTTCGTAGGGATCACGATTGTATTTAGCATATGCAACAAGCCTTTAAACCCGTAGGTGTCCCTAGTGGACGAGTTAAAGTATTGTGAGGGCTTACAGCGACGACACCCACAAACGTCATTTAAACACAAACAAACATGCAAAACAAAAATTACAAAACACAATAGTCCCAATAGCTTTACATATTTTTTGTCCTCAAAGAATGCCTAGTAATGGAACCAGAGAACCTTCAAAGTACTCGACGTAACCCAAATCCAAGTCTTTGAATCAATTATCTAAGCCAGAATTACAGTGTGTGTGTGTAAAGGTTTTTTCACAGCTTTATTCCTAGGTAAGCCAACTCAATGATTTTGTTTAAAAATTGGGATCGATGGCTCAAACCAACCTAGATATCTCAATTAAGCTTTGTAATTGCTTTTATGTGCTCAATATGGTATGATTTTTTTTCTTTTTTTTTTCTTTTCTTATCTTTTTTTTTTCTTTTGTTCTTTTTGAACCTTTTTTTTTCAACACACCTACTCTTTAAGGTAGCATTTCTCCTCATGGTGGTCCTAATACTCGCCCATGGGTAGCTTCACGCTTATCGGTTATAGGTGGTTTAATTTTTTTTTCAGAGACTTTTTCTTTTCATTTTCAATCATACCACACCTAATAACACAAACAAATCAGGATAGACATCTAAGTAAACGGTCATTCATCGACATGCAACTTCTTCAACTAGTCACTTTGCTAACCACTCAGGCTTTCACTATTAAAAACCTATAATTAAGTGCCTACGAGTATAACATAGATAAACTACTTAAAGCAATAGATAAAAGTGCATCAGGAACTTATCTTTTTTAAAATTTCACCCTAAAATAAATAATGTCATAATTGGACTTATGTCTAACTATTAAGGACTAAAAACAAACAAAACAAATTTTAATTAATTTTTTTTTTAAAAAAAGAGTAACATGAACAACACATACACATCCAGGTGAAACACATGATAATACCCCACCCCCAACCTAGATGAAATATTGTCCTCAATGTAACAATAGAGAAGGCAGAAGACAAGGAAGGAGTTCACCTGATTAGAGGTGGTGAACCTGGATGAAATATTGAGTTAACTTGCAAAAGAAACAAAAACGAAACAAAACAAAAGAGGAAAGAAGAAAAATTAAAAACAACTAGAAAATAAATAAAGAGATAAATAAATAATGTACAACAATAGGAAAAAAAAAAAAAACTCAATCCATATAGGTAGGATCAGTAAGATGGGCATCCTATGCTGCAGGAATCAGATTGTCCAGGAATGGTTTCAGCCGCTGTCCATTAACTTTAAACACTCTATCGTCCTTGGGATCTTATACTTCAACAGCTCCATGGCGAAAAACTTGCTTCACAATGAAAGGTCTCGAACACCTGGATCGCAGCTTGCCTAGGTGAAGATGGAGTCTGGAATCATAAAGATACACCTTTTGGTTAGGCTCAAAATTCTTCCTTATTATGTGCTTGTCATGGGTAGCTTTCATCTTGGCTTTATAGATGCGGGAGTTGTCATAAGCATCATTCCGCAATTCTTCAAGTTCCGAAAGTTGTAATTCCCTTTGTGCACCTGCAGTACTTAAATCAAAGTTAAGAGTTTTAATAGCCCAATAAGCTCTATGTTCTAACTCAACAGGTAAATGAAACGCCTTTCCAAAAACAAGCCTATAAGGAGACATCCCAAGTGGGGATTTATAAGCAGTACGGTATGCCCAAAGTGCATCTGGTAGTCGTAGAGACCAATCCTTATGGTCGGGATTAACTGTTTTCTCTAGTAATCTGTTTTATCTCCCTGTTAGCTAATTCTGTCTGCCCATTTTTCAGTGGGTAATAAGCAGTAGAAATCTTATATACCACACCATACCTGTGCATCAAGGCTTCAAATGATCGGTTGTAGAAGTGTGTCCCTTGATCACTAATGATGACACGCGGGGTGCCAAACCGTGACAATACATGTTCCTTCAAGAACTTAACTACAGTAGTATTTTCGTTGGCTTGACATGCCACTGCCTCAACCCATTTTGATACATAATCAACTACGAGCAGGATGTATAGGTAGCCAAAAGAAGGTGGAAAAGGTCTCATAAATTCAATGCCCCAACAATCAAATACTTCAATAACAATAATAGGGTTAAGAGGCATCATATGACGATGGGACAGAGCACCTTATTTCTGTCACCTTTCACAGGAACGGCAGAACCCATTTGTATCCTTAAACAGAGTGGGCCAATAAAAACCACACCGCAAAATTTTTGTAGCAGTTTTCTTTAATGAGAAATGGCCTCCGCATGCATGTGAATGACAAAAGGCAAGTACACTGAGAACTTCATCTTCAGGAATGCAACGTCAAAATATATGGTCGGGGCAGTATTTAAATAAGTAGGGGTCATCCCAATAAAAATTAAGTACCTCGATAAAAAAATTACACTTATTCTGTGAACTCCAAGTGGACTGACACTCACCGGAAACTAAATAGTTGACAATGTGTGCATACTATGGTGCTCATATGACCTTAAAAAGATGTTCATCATGGAAGTCATCACGAATTGGTGGGCCATCAGCAGAGTCGTTAAACTCCGAGCGAGATAAGTGATCTGCCACCATATTTTCAACACCTTTTTTATCCTTGATTATTAGATCAAATTCTTGTAACAACATGATCCACCTAATCAACCTTGCCTTAGCATCTTTCTTCGAAAGAATGTACTTAAGGGCTGCATGATCGGTGAACACAGTGATGAGAGAACCAATAAGATATGCACGGAATTTGTCTAAAGCAAAGACTACAGCCAGCAGTTCTTTCTCCGTTGTGGAATAGTTCATTTGGGCATTGTTCAAGGTTCTGCTAGAATAATAGACGGCAAAAGGTTTCCCTTCTCGTCTTTGCCCTAAGACTGCCCCAACTACGTAGTCACTGGCATCACACATGATCTCGAATGGTAAAGTCCAGTCTGGTGGTTGCATGATTGGGGCAGATGTGAGGTTTACAGAAAGGATTCAGAGTTTTCCAAATTGAAAACAGTTTTCAGAAGAATCAGTTTTCTTAAAGTGATTTTCGACTTCAGA
The DNA here is from genome assembly GCA_019454045.1 of Zanthoxylum bungeanum. Taxonomy (NCBI): domain Eukaryota; kingdom Viridiplantae; phylum Streptophyta; class Magnoliopsida; order Sapindales; family Rutaceae; genus Zanthoxylum; species Zanthoxylum bungeanum. The sequence goes on from SKCR01025404.1 coordinate 127,677, forward strand.
ACTATGAGATTTCAATTAAGTAGTTCAGTTTCAGATTTAACTTGTAACTCATTTAGATAGTTCAAATGATCTAACCCCCCACTACTAGTTTTTTTTTTTCAGATTTATCCGGAGGACGAGCTCGGGAGAATGGATACTGATGGCACTCACTAGGGTGTTTGGTCCACCAGATTAAATCAGAGATAAAGTTCAGCCAAGTCAAGTAAAGTCCAGTTCTAGATATTTGTATAATAAAGTCATGTATAGAGTTGTTAAGATAAGTGATGTTGAGCGTTCAGTTGTATGTTTAATATATTACTTTCCATGTCATAGATTTGGGCAATGGTCCCATATATGAGATTATATTTGAAAAGAGTATAAGTGTTGTTCAGAGTTAGAAAGTCAGAGTCTCAAGGGATAGTACGGCTTATTCCCTTCCGGTATCATCTCCCAGATTGGGGATGTTACAAGTTCATACATCTTCTGATTTTGAAATATGGACTAAAATATAAGGTTTTCAAATTCCTGTTAACTTCAGACATCCCAACTCACAAGTTCGAACATTTTATGTTCCAGGATTCCAAATTATTGATTCTAACAGTAATTAAGTTAGGATATATGGTCCTAACGTCATAGGAAATCCAAAGTAAGGCAAAAATAACCATAATGACTAGTTTTCAAGACCAACTATAAACCGAATTACTGAACCATTTGAAATCATTTTTAACTTGATCAAATATTCCTAAATCATTCATATATCATATTTTGATCATCCAAGAGCTCTCACTTGCTTAAATCATAATCATATTTTGTTCATCTTTGAAGATTTGTTATCTATTTTTTACTAGTACAGTGTTCGTACTTTGTACGAATTAAGCATATATTTTAGGTATCTATCTTGTGACACTATTAGAAAGCTTAAAAATATTTAACTCATACAGACACACACATATATATTCTTTGCCAGATTATCTGTGATATTATTCAAAAATTAATCGGATAGTATAATATATTTTCTTGTTATAATAAGGTTATTATTTAATAGATTTATTAATTTAATTTGATAATTTAGTATTTTTTTTAATTGTAATAGGATAATATAATATATTTTTCATCATATCGTTGCTGCTGATAAGAACAAGGCTAATGGATCAAGTAATTCTAGCAATCCTAATTCTTGGAACCAAGTTTGGTGTCTCTAGAGCTATTTTTTTGAAACGTTAGAAACTCCACCGCCAAATCACCCGACCCGAACTTGAGCGGAGCAGGTAAAACCCCCGGCTTGTTAGTGTCTCTAAGACTTGCCCAAGGATCCTAAACATGATTCTTGTGTGAATAAACAAGATAAGTTTGCGGAATTAACTTACATTGACCGGTTGAAGTTCAAAACGTTTTCATGGATGTAGAAGCTCTAAGCCCTCTTTTTGAGTTCCAAACTCTTGGGTGAGTTTCCCTATTACCTTTTTTTGACTCCTTTTAAGTGCTAGCTAGAATAAAAGGGGAATTTTCCCTCCAAGAGAAGCAAATTCGGCCAAGGGAGAGTGGTGATTGGGCCAAGGAGATGAATTCGGCCAAGGAATTCGGCCATATAGAAGAAAGAGATAGAGGTAATTTCGGCCAAGCCAAAAGGGAAAAAGGAATGAATGAATGTATTTGTGTTTTCCAAAATCTTAATACAAAAAGGTTAACTTCCCAAGTGTGGTAGGTGTGTGTAATAAAAGATCCAATCATCATTCCAACTACTTCCATCAATTAATGACAATTGATGTAAGTCATGGGTTCCACCCATTTAATTCCAAATATAGTTGGCTTACACTACACACTTTGGGCTCCGGTTCGTTTAATCCGATTAAACAAATTTTCCGTTGCGACGTAATTAAATCCAATTTAATTAAATAATAATGGCTAGCAAAATTATCACGAAAGTCGCTTACGAATTAATTCCAAATTAAATCGTTCGCTTGAATTAAAATCCAATTTTAATTCCTAATTGAAATCCAATTTCAATTAATATATCCGATATATTATTTTATCCCAATTAAATAAATTAAATAGTAAAATCCAATTTAACTATTAAATTTACTTTTCCGATTAATTCCAAATTAATCGCGTTCTCTCTTCTAGATGAATTTAATCCCATATAAATTCTTACCGTAATTAATCCCAGATTAATTTTCTCTCTCATAATTAATCCCATATTAATTATGTTCGAGTCAAATGTCTTCGGTGAATCTTTGGGAAGCCACTCAAGAGATCCCTGGATATGTTGGCAGTACATACGGTCATCGGACCATCCGAACACGTGCGTACCCCGTACCACGTTCTCACCGATTTACAAGATATGATTGGCTTCTAGCAAATCACCGTGCCTACCTAATTCTCCAAAAATATTCAACATGGAATTTATAATCTGTATCAAGCGTAGTATACAAAGTATTGCATAATATGATCCAGTATCAGATGTCACATGCTAGGCCTAAGGCTGGAATTGTGTCTGCCCCATACGAAGCATATATCGGATCATCGGCAACTAGTCTCTGTAATCGGATAATCATGACCTAGTCATACTATCCCGATAGCTGCAGCATTTAAGAGTACTAGTTCTGTATCCCTGCGTGATCATCGTCTGCATATGATTGAAGTGATACTTCCATCTTGACATCACACCCAATACACTACGATTCTCAATAAACCCAGAAGAGGCGTACACAGCACCTGTTAAAGCTCCGGACGACCAAAACCAAAGTGTACTGATTGTCGCAAGTATTAGCGATGCAAGTCTCAGGTTAAGACCAGAAACACCTACCCTAATTCGGATTCCCATAGACACATAGTCATACTACCAATGGGATTCCGAGGGGTCTATCCAGAGCGAAGCTGTTCCCGGTCCAACGGCTAACAGAACCTCATATCACACTTGCATAAGTATCCAATACTTAAATATAGTAGAATTATGTCGTTAAGCTTCCATAACACGCACAAATGTAATACTAGTTTATTCCGCATTATCGATGTCCAGTCTCGATAATACTACGACTAGGAATATTTAATGATTAAACCTTTCGTGGATTAATATTTTCTCATATCTTATTAATCTGGTACTAATCATATGAACTTTTACCATTTATATATATCCAAGTAATCCAATTACAAATTGATAAAAGAGCAATTTCATTTGTCACATAGTTAATTTGTATAAAAACACCATGTCTTTTACAAATAGTGATGTTATGGGTCATAATTGTCCAACCTTCTCCCACTTGGCCTATAGCCAATCACTAAAGTGTCCAACACCTGAATTATATACGGGTCGCTCAAACTTTTGCTGAGAAATAGCTTTCGTTAGCGGATCATCAAGGTTATCATCTTTTAGATCTTTTCGATCTTCACATCACCATGATGTGCAATATCACGAATCAGATGAAACCGTCGAATTACATACTTGGATCATTGATGAGACTGTGGTTCCTTAGCCTGTGCTGTAGCCCAGCTCAGCTGCTAACAGAACTACTTCTAATCCAATTAGGAATTTATAGATCCAAAATGCTTTTTATGTTGCCTCAGCCACAACAATGTATTCCGCTTTTGTTGTTTAATCGGAACAATATCTTACTTGGAAGATTTCCAGCTCACTATTCGTTGTTCAAACAAAATATGTACCCTTATTGTGACTTATAGTCATCTTTATCTGTTTGGAAACTTACATCGGTGAACCCAGTCACCTCAAGTTCTCATTCTCCATAGACTAAGAAAGCATCATTAGTTCATCTAAGATACTTAAAGATGTTCTTTACATTAATCAAGTGACCATCACATGGATCGGCCTGATAGTGACCGCAGATGCTCAAAGCATGTGAGACACCAGGTCGCGTACATATCATGGCATACATGATCGATCTGACTGCTTAAGCGAACAGATCCGATTCATTGAATCTCTCTCATCTTGAGTTTTAGGACACATGTCCTTAGATAGAGAGACGCCATGTGACACTAGAAGCAGCCCCTTCTGGGACTGATCCATGTTAAATCTCTTCAATATTTTGTTAATGTACGAGTTCTCGGAGATTGCCAATAACTTTTAGATCTATCCCAGTAGATCCTTATTCCTAGAATAAAGGTTGCCTCTCCTAAGAATTTCGTGGAGAATTTCAATGAAAGCCAAGCTTTCATCGATTTTAGTATGCGAATGTCATTGCTAAGAAGCAATACATCATCAACATATAGGAAAATCAATGTCAGTGCGCTCCCACTAACCTTCTTATATACACAAGAATCATCATCGTTTTGAATGAAACCATACACCATTATGATCTCATCAAAACTTTGGTTCCAAGAATGCAATGCTTGCTTCAATCCATAAATGGATCGATTTAACTTGCAAACCTTGTTTTCATATTTTGGCATGACAAAACCGTCAGGCTGTTGCATATAAACATCCTCCAAAAGGTTTCCATTAAAGAAAGCGGTTTTGACGTCCATCTGCCATATTTCATAATCGAAATATGCAGCAATAGCAAGCATTATCCGAATGGATTTAATCATGGCAACGGGTAAAAGGTTTCGTCGTAATCAACACCATGTTGATGACGATACCCTTTCGCTACAAGCCTAGCTTTGTACGTTTGTTTGTTGCCATCCATGTTTGTCTTCACCATGAAGACTCATTTGCTACCAATACGCACAATGCCTTCTGGTACATTAACTAGTGTCCAAACTTGGTTGTATACATGGAATCCATTTCGGACTTCATGGCACCTTACCATAAAGCGGAGTCGATACCTTGTATCGCTACCTTATACGTAGCCGGTTTATTATTGTCAATAAGATTAATGTCTACATGAGGTGAGATCAGAAACCCATACCTCTTAGGTTGTTTTCTAACTCTCTCCGACCTACGCGGTTCTTGTGTATTAGAAGATTGTGGAAGAGTCTCATCCCTGATGAACTGTTCATGTTTCGTGAGGGGATCGGTGCCAGGAATAATATCACTCTGATTTTCATCGAGTTCTACTTTCCTCCCACTTACCACTGCATTTAGGAATTCCTCTAAGGAAAACAGCATGGAGAGCAACAAATATTTTGTTCTCTTATGGGTTGTGGAAATAATATCCTTTGGTTTCCCTAGGATAACCAATTACAAATAGGCACTTATTCGATTTGGGTTGTAGTTTGGCACCATCCAAACGTTTAATATATGCCCAACATACCCAAATCTTCAGGAATGAGAAACCCGGTTTCTTTCCTATCCATATTTCATATGGAGTCTGTCCAACAGAGTTTGATGGAACTTTATTCAAAATAAGTATTTCACTATTCAATACATATCCCTAGAAGGAAATTGGTAGCTCAGTGCGACTCATCATTATCCTTACCATGTCCAACAAAGTTTGGTTTCTCCGTTCAGACACACCGTTCAATTGAGGTGTTCTGAGAGGAGTCAACTGTGAAATAATACCATACTCTTTCAAGTAATCGAGAAACTCATTGCTTAAGTATTTTCCACCACGGTCCAACCGTGATGTTTTAATACTTTTGACGGTCTGTTTTTCTACTTCGTGTCGAAATTATTTGAATTCAGAATTTCTCAAAAGTTTCTGACTTGTGTTTCATAAGATACACATAACCATAACCCGATGCAACATCTGTAATGGTTACGAAGTATTCATAACCACCTCTAGCCTAGATAGACATGGGCTCGTATACGATACTATGATCGAGGGCTAACAGTTTGGTGGCACGTACACCTTTACCGCTAAAAGGCATTTTAGGCACTTTGCCTAATAAACAAGATTCGTAGACGTCATATCAATTAGCATCAAATCCGTCCAAGTATCCACTCTTCGAAAGTGTGGATATACGAGTTTTGTTAATGTGTTCCAGACAACAATGCCACATATGAGTTTCATCTGTTTTACTCAATTTGAGCCTTTTGTTTGTCATGTTATATGTTTGAGATTCATTTATATTCAAAATATAAAGACCATCATTAACATCTACTGTACATATCAAAATGTCATCTTTATATACAAAACACCCAGTGTTCCAGAATACAAAGGTATACCCGCATCGGGTTAAACTAGTTACAGAGATGATGTTCCTAGTCAAACTAGGTACAAAATAACAGTCACCTAATGTAATTAGGTGCCCCAAAGGCAGATACAAAACATAGGTCCCAACAGCCAAAACAGTGACTCTCATCCCTTTTCCGACTCGTAGGTCGATCTCGCTTGAAACCAGTATCCTGCTAATCAACATATCCTGCACACCAGTACATATGTAAGTACCACATCCATTATCAAAAATCCAATTTCTAAAACCAGTAGTGGACATGTTAATAACAAACATACCTGAAGTCGGAGCCTTGATCGTCTTCACTTCCTTCAACTCCGCCTTGTACTCACAACAGTCATGCTTCCAGTGACCCCGTTTGCTACAATGTAGGAAGACATCTTGGGATATGTCCTTAGTCTTCCCAGAAAACTGTGATGATTTGGCCTTGCCCGTTTTCTACATTTTCTTCACACCCCCAGAAGCTTTCGGCCAAGCCTTTGCCTTCTAGGATATCGAAGTAAGGTGCGCCTCGCGCTTTTTGCCCTTCAACAGCTCTGGCTCTGCTTCTTTCAGCATCGTCATTAACTCTCCAAGAGTCTTTTCTTGGTCCATCATGTTATAGAAGTCTATAGAAGTCTCGGCCTTGAAGGTTATGCCCAGCTGACCTAGCTGTTCGATGTCAGCAATCATCTGCGACACATAGTGCTCGACAGATGTACCCTCTGACATACGTGATCGAAAGAACTTCTTTTACAGTTCATACTTCTATGATCTAAGGTTAGACTGTGAAGATCCTTCAATTTCAACATCATACTATAAGGATCCAATCATTTGTTCTAACAATAAAACTGAGGATTCATTGCGGCAAGAATTACGGATTGAGCGCTAAAGTTATAATCACGATGAGTCTTCCAAAGCTCATGCTCAACTATTTTCTCAACTCCAGGCTCAGGCCCGAGAGGTTTCTCTATGACATAGAGTAACTTCTCGACTCCCAGGACTATCATGAGATTCATCTCCCAATCTGGAAAATTGGAGCCATTAAAGACATTGTCGCCCATGATAATGTCTCTAACGCTAATCTTTCCATCCATCTTGATTGCAATAGTCCAACTATCCAATCAACGATTTCGGGTACACTCAAAATGCAATGGTTACTATAGTTCAAATATTTAACCAACTACAAATGGAGTAGTTTGAATACAGTCCAACTGTTCAAAGAAAGCAATAATCAATATTAGTCCAACTAATATATATATATATAACAACGATAAATAAAATAAAAGAGCGTGTGTAATCAAGTATTAAACGAAATTGCAAATTTAATACTGGCCTCCTACTATTTTTCGGTGAGCCTCTAACCCTCTGTAGAGTACTCGGGAAACCCAGTTTCCTAGTGGGCTAGGATCCCGTTAAATAATACACAACCTTGACTTTGGCCAACAAGCTGTATGAAACTTAACTAGGTAGATCTCTAAGATCAATTGGATCCAATCCAATTCCTAGATCTGGTAGGTGAACCTCCAAGTCCAAAACATATATCCAAAATATTTCCTAACGTTTTCCTCTGAATCAACTAAGCCTTGGCTTTGGCTCAACAAGCTTAATGATTCCAGTTAAGCATGACCCATTGACAGTGGGAAAGCTTCGTAATCCACGTCGATGTACAGAAGTGACCTTGACTTTGGCCAACAAGTCACAACTGCCCAAGACATGTGATATATAACAAAGCTTTTGATGAGCGGAAAATATATCAATATTTACCGCCCCTTTTACCTAATATTTTGTTTAGTTTCTCAGGTTTGATGAACGTTTTGATGTGTTTTGTGGATAAATAAAGTATCAGGACTTAGTGGAATCAACTCAGGGCTAAAACGATGAAATCCGGAGCAAAAAATGACGAAAACATAAATTTACTATACGCATCACGAAGTGCAGTCCTAAATTCCAGTTTTGCGCAAGTTTCGTATTTTGGCCATAACGTTTTCATCCGATATCCGATTGAGCCGATTCAAGTTTCAGATTAAAGAAGACACATAGATATACAACTTTGAAGATTTATATATTTTCGAATTCTGAAGTTTGCAAACCGAAATCGATGAACAATCCAGTGTATTTTGTGTAATTACTATAGTTATTTTCAAAATATAAAATAAAATAAATAAAATATAAAAATAAAAATTGTCAAACTTCCACCAAACATGCTTCCATGTTTGTGTCATGTTTGGTGGAGCAATTGGTGGTGCAATTGGTGGAGAAATTGGTGGAAGCCTTTAGATTTTACTATAAATACCAAGCTTAACTTTGTAAATTTTCCATGCTTTCTTTGGAGGAATTTCTCCATGTAAACCTAAAGGAAAATGTCTTGTGTATTAGTTTAAGTTTTCTTGTATTTTTTTTATCTAATTAATAAAATTTAGTGTGTTTTCATTTACAGCATGAGCAAGTAATCTTATTCTACTGAGGTGAAAATGTAAGACTTTTAATATAATAAATTAGATTAATCACCATTATTTTAATTAAAATTTGGATTAATTAGTTTCCGCCTATATAGCCGGTTTAGGTGACAACCTTATTTACCACCTATATGGCTGGTTTTACATTATTGGACTTAATTTCTGCCTATATGGTCAGTTTATGTGCTAACTTTGTTACCGCCTATATGGTCGGTTATATGTTTTTATTACTGCCTATATGGTCGGTTAGACTTTGGACAAATGATATCACCGCCTATATGGTCGGTTTAAATATAATTAATCGGTAAATATTGACAATAATGGAGATTTCTAATTTTGAAATATTAAAAGTGGATCCTCTAACCCCAGCAATTTATTTTATTGTACTTTTACATTTTTAATTTATAGCATTTAATTTATGTCTTTTATTTTATTTAATCTTTTATTAGCCTTAGATATGTGTCGTAACTAAGTCTGCTATCTGGGGTTGTGATGAATTCCAATATCATCGGGTTATAAGGGGGTATTTTATAGTTTGGGTAATATAAAGGTTTACTTATTAAGTCTTAAGCTTAATGCGTTTTGTTAACTGGCCACTAATAAGATTGATGTGTTAAACTTAAAATAAACTTGACAAAGGAATTTTAGGTTTCAGTCTTAGACTTAATAGCCCACGATCTTCCTTGATGATAGATAACCCTTTAATAGATTTCCTTACAGGATAGACATATACCTGTCGGGCGGGGGTAGCCACGATTGGAACTTAATCTTAATGAATCCAGGTAATTTGATTGACATAGACATATGGTTTAATTGGGTTACACTGGGTATGTGCAGTTGACCATCGACATAGGCTTTTGCATAGTTTCGTGTTCCAGGTTAGTAAACCAATATATTACACAAACATAAAATAATCACTTCATCTTTTAAAAGATATTGGAAGGATTCATAACCCTGGATAGTTTCTTAATATTGAATTTTTTTTTAATCTATTTTTGCGCAAATTTATTTACTTGTTCTAAGTTTAAAGTCACCACCCAATCAAACAATCAATCCATTAGATACTTGTAATAATTTGGCTTCATAAACTAATAGCTTAGGTTTTAAGTCCTCGTGGGATCGATACTTTTTATACTACTTGAATGATACGTGCGCTTGCGTTATACGCGTGTGATTACGCACCGGTCAAGTTTTTGGTGCCGTTGTCGGGGACTTATTTATCTTTTCACTATTAGTTTTGAGGTTAGATACGTTACTTGTATATATTTTCTTTTCACTTATTATTTCTGTTTTCTTGTGTTTCAGGTTTTCAGACACTGCATGAGACGAACCAAAAGCTTTGAACTCCGATCTCTTGACCCAGAGATTGAAAGAACCATCAGATAGTTGAGAAGGGAAAGGCGAGAAGGCCAAGAAGCAATTGTTAACACGGAACCTGAACCTTTGGAGGTTGCACCACCAATTCCCATTCAAGACAGAACCATTCCTGTGGTTGATGGCCTCATTTTCTATATTGTACTTCTTCCCATACCAGCAAATGCATGTGACATCAAAACTTGCATTCATATGATACAAGAGTCAGTTCAATTTGGAGGAAATGCAACTGAAGATCCTAATGCCCACATCAGCAACTTCCTGGAAGTTTGCGGCACTTTCAACTACAACCGAGCATCAGAAGAAGCAATGAGACTGCGAGTTTTCCCACATTCCTTGAAGGACAGAGCTAAAGCTTGGCTACATTCACTGCCAGCAGGTTCCATCATAACTTGGAACACTCAAGCCACCAAATTCCTTGCAAAGTACTTTCCACCAGCTAGAACATCAAAACTGAGGAATGACATCACATCCTTTGTGCAACAAGATTCAGAATCCATTTACGAAGCTTGGGAAAGGTACAAAGATTTACTCTGAAAATGTCATCACCATAAGATTCCAAAATGGCTTCAAGTCCAAACTTTCTATAATGGACTTTCTGGATTGATGAGAACCACAATTGATACTGCTGCTGGAGGAGCTTTGATGGAAAAAAGAGAAGATCAAGCCTGAGACCTAATGGAAGAAATGGCCAAAATCAATTCCTTGTGGCCAACAGAAAGGAGCATGATCCAAAGAATTGCTGGAATTTATGAAGTTGGAGCCAATACAGCAGTCAACGCCAAGCTGGATCAGATATGCCAATTCATGGAGACTCTCGGCATGCAAAGCAATATTGGATCCACAAGTTCACCATATGGAGGATGACCAGAGCCAAACCAACTTGAAGAGACGGTGAACTATGTCAACAATTTCAACAGACAGTGGAACAATCCATATTCCAACACCTACAACCCATGGTGGAGGAATCATCTCAATTTCTCATGGAGCAACAATTCAGGGCCAAAGAACTATCCACCACCCGGATTCCAACAGCAACAGAACAAAGGCCAGGAGCAAGCAATTGAACCAGGAATAGCAAAAGTGCTGGCTCAGTTAAAAAAATATGATGCTATCTTTCAGAGCCAATCAACTTCCATCAAAGCACTGGAAAATCAGATTGGACAACTAGCCAATGCTCAGAGTTACAGACCGTTAGGAAATCTTCCCAGCAACACAGAGCCAAATCCAATGAACCGAGGGAATGAGCAATGTCAAGCCATAACCTTGAAAAGCGATACTGAAATCAACAAAGATGTTGGAATCAAGGCAACCATTGAAGAAGTTCCAAAAGATGTAGTTCCACAGATGGAGGAAAATGAAGCAGAGGAAAAAGAAGCAAAGGAAAAAGAAGCAAAGGAAAAAGATCAAATCACTCCACCTCCACCTTTTCCTCAGCGTCTTCAGAAAAACAAATTGGACAAGCAGTTTGCTCGATTCTTGGAGGTGTTCAAAAAGCTGCACATCAACATTCCATTTGTAGAAGCTTTGGAACAAATGCCCAGCTATGTCAAATTCATGAAAGACATTCTTTCACGAAAACGGAGATTGGGAGATTATGAGATAGTAGCATTATCAGAAGAATGCAGCGCCATCATTCAGAGAAAGCTTCCCCCGAAGTTGAAAGATCCTGCCAGTTTTATTGTCTCATGCACCATTGGAGAACATTATATCGGTAAGGCTTTATGTGACTTAGGTGCAAGTGTTAATTTAATGTCTTTTTCTATTTATAGGAAACTGAAAATTGGAGAAGCAATGCCCACCTCAGTCTCTCTGCAACTTGCTAATCGAATGCTCGTATTTCCGAGAGGAGTCATTGAAGATGTGCTTGTCAAAGTTGACAAACTCATTCTCCCAGCAGATTTCATCATCCTTGACATAGAAGAAGACAAAGATGTACCTATCATTCTTGGGAGACCATTCTGGGCTACATGTCAAACTGTTATTGATGTACAAAAAGGAGAATTAACCATGAAAGTTCAAGACCAACAAGTTACCTTCAATGTTTTCAAAGCCATGAAATTTTCGAGTGATGAAAATGAGGAAGAATGTTTTAGAATTGATGTTGTTGATAGTATCATCTAAGATACTTATACAATTTCCACGGACAAACTTGAAGCTTGCATCACCAACATGACTGACAGCGAGCCAGATGCTGAAATTCTAGAATGTATCAATTATCTTGACAAGCCATTTCGTTTCAAATCAACACCACCAGTTGAAAGTCTGGAACACCCAAATAAAGATCGAATCAAGCCCTCAATTGAAGAACCACCACAACTGGAGCTGAAGTTACTTCTGAGCCATCTCAGGTATACATTTCTTGGAAACTCTTCTGAATTACCTGTGATTATTTCTTCTTCGCTAACATTGGAGCAGGAAGAAAAGTTGCTGAGAGTGTTATGAGAACACAAGAGAGCCATTGGATGGACTATAGCAGACATTCGAGGCATTAGTCCATCATTTTGTATGCATAAGATTCTGATGAACGATGAGTACAAACCCACAATGGAGCATCAACATAGACTTAATCCAATCATGAAGGAAGTCGTGAAGAAAGAAATTATCAAATGGTTGGATGCTGACATCATTTACCCCATCTCAGACAGGAGCTAGGTGAGTCCTATGCAGTGTGTACCAAAGAAAGGAGGAATTACTGTAGTCACTAATGAAAAGAATGAGCTGATTCCAACAAGAACAGTTACTGGATGGAGAGTATGCATGGACTACCGGAAGCTGAACAAAACAATGAGGAAAGACCATTTTTCATTGCCATTCATTGATCAGATGCTAGACAGACTGGTAGGACATGAATTCTATTGCTTTCTGGATGGATATTCAGGATACAATCAGATTTGCTACTTTTACATGTCCGTATGGTACTTTTGCTTTCCGCAGGATGCCATTTAAACTATGTAATGCCTCTGCCACATTTCAACGTTGCATGATGGCCATCTTCTCAAATATGCTGGAACAGAGTATGGTGGTTTTCATGGACGATTTCTCTGTGTTCGAAGACTCTTTTGACCACTAATTGCAAAATCTGGAATATGTGTTACAAAGATGCGAAGATACCAACCTGGTACTCATCTGGGAGAAATGCCACTTCATGGTGCAGGAAGGCATTGTTCTTGGACATCGGATCTCACAAAAGGGGATCGAGGTAGACAAAGCAAAGATCGAGACAATTGAAAAACTACCTCCACCAACATCTGTCAAATGGATTCAGAGTTTTCTTGGACATGCAGGCTTTTACAAGAGATTTATCAAAGAATTTTCCAAGATTGTTAAACATCTGTGTAATCTTCTGGAGCAAGGATGTGCCTCTCAACATCACTAAGGAATGTCAGGAATCTTTTGAGATCCTAATACATAAGCTGGTTTCTGGTCCTATCATTGTAGCACCAGACTGGACCCTTCCATTTGAGGTAATGTGCGATGCTAGTGATTTTGCTGTAGGTGTAGTTTTGGGACAACGCAATACAAAAGTTTTCCACGCCATTTATTACTCCAGCAGAACTCTGAATGAAGCTCAACTCAACTACACAACCACTGAAAAGGAGTTACTTGCAGTTGTGTTTGCTTTTGACAAACTCCGCTCTTATCCGCTAGGTCCCAAAGTGGTGGTCTATACAGATCATTCAGCAATCAAATATCTTATCGCGAAGAAAGATGCCAAACCCAGATTGATCCGTTTGATACTTCTTCTCCAAGAATTCGATGTGGAGATTCGAGACAGGAAATGGACAGAAAATCAAGTGGCAGATCATTTATCGAGGCTCGAGAATGGAGAAACAGCTGGCAAAGAATTGACAATCAAAGAAACTTTTCCAGATGAACAGCTGTTTGTCATGAAATAGTAGGAAATCCCTTGGTATGCTGACTATGTCAATTATATAGTGTCAGGAAAATGGCCGTTGGAATGGACAACTCAGCAACGAAAGAAGTTCTTCAAAGAAGTCAAGCACTATGTTTGGGATGAGCCGTATCTGTTCAAATGATGTGCTGATCAATTACTGAGGTAGTGTGTTCCACAAGAGGAGGTCAACAGTGTTCTGCAACATTGTCATTCATCAACATATGAAGGACACTTTAGCGGGAATAAAACTGCAGCCAAAGTTCTTCAATCAGGTTTATTCTGGCCCATTATTTTTAAAAATGCTTATCTTTTCACTCTTCAATGTGACAGGTGCCAAAGACTGGGGAATATTTCAAGGAGAAATGAAGGGCCTTTGTAAAACATTCTGGAAGTGGAGATATTTGATGTGTGGGGTATTGATTTTATGGGACCTTTTATTCCATCATTCGGAAACCTGTACATATTGGTTGCAGTAGACTACGTCTCCAAGTGGGTTGAAGCAATTACACTCCCATCAAATGATTCAAAAATGGTGATCAAGTTCCTTAAAAAGAATATTTTCACTCGCTTCGGAACACCTCGTGCAATTATCAGCGATGACGGTACACACTTTTACAACAGATATTTTGATGCACTCCTATCCAAATATGGAGTTACTTATAAGGTTGCCATTGCCTACCATCCGCAGTCAAATGGACAGGTTGAAGTTTCAAACAGGGAAATTAAAATAATTTTGGAAAGAACTGTTGGATCTACAAGGAGGGACTGTGTTGGGTTTCTATTAAGTCCCAAGATCGATTTCAAGCAATGAAACACATGTGAATACATCAAGAAGTACGGCGGAATCATAATTACATTGATCGGTTATGTGATGCGATAAACAAAAATCCTTGTGCTCCTCCTAGAAGCTCTCGGCAGTGGGCTTTTTGTTCTCCTCCAAAAATTTGGTCATGTCCTCCATTGATGCTCCAAGCTCCAAATGATGATTCCATGCTCACAAGTTGGTTTCCCTATCACCTTCGCAAGACCCCGAATGTGTGCTAGCAGTTGGTAATGTTTGCCACAAAAATCACCATCTTGATTCTCCTTCAATGCTCGGCATTTGCAGATTTTTGAGGGAAAATTGGCCCAAGGTCGTGAGATGCAAAGAGAGAGGAAGAAGAGAGAATGAGTAAAGTGTTGGTAGTTGGAGATTTGTGTATCTAATACACTTTTTCCACTTTCAAAAAGTCAATGCATTAAAGCCAACCAACTACCACCATCAATCACTCATGACAAGTTGTCAAATCACTCAAAGTGACTAGACATCACATCAATCGATTGACTAGTGATTTGACGCTTGATGTGACTTATGGGCCGCACTTGAATTCCAAATGCGAGTGCACCCGCAAACACTCACGGGCTCGGGTTCGCTAATTCTGAATTAACGAATTTTCCGTTGCGACGTAATTAAATAATTAAGCCTAGCAAAATTACTATTCACATCGCTAACGAATTAATTCTAAATTAACTCGTTCGCCCGAATTAAATTCTAAATTTAATTCCACATCGAAATCCAATTTCGTATAATATATCGAATATATTATTTTATCGATTAATTCCAAATTAATCGTTCTCTCTCTTTAATTGATATTTTATCCCAGATAAAATATCTCCGCAATTAATTCCAGATTAATTTTCTCTCTCTTATTAATTAATCCCAGATTAATAAAGTGCGAGTCATACGTCATCGGTGAATCTTCGGGAAGCGACCCATGAGATCCCCGGATATGTTGGTAGTAAATCTGGTCGTCAGACTATCCGAACACGTACGTACCTAGTACTACGTTTTTACCGATTTACAAGACATGGTTGGCTTCTAGCAAAGCACCGTGCCTACCCAATTCTCCAGAAATATTCTTACTAGAATATGTGATCTATATCAGGCGTAGTATACGTAGTATTGCGTATTTCGATCCAGCATCGGATGTCACGTGCAAGGCCTGGGGCTGGAATCGTGTCTGCCCCGTACGAAGCACATATCGGATCTCTGGTAATTAGTCTCTATAATCGGATAAACATGACCTAGTCATAATATCCCGATAGCTGCAGCATAAAAGAGAACCAGTTCTGTATCCTACGTGATCATCATCTCCACTATGACTGGAGTGATACTTCCGTCTCGACATCACACCCAATACACTACGATTCTCAATATACCCGGAAGAGGCGTACACAGAACTGGTTAAAGCCCTGGAAGACCAAAACTAAAGTATATTGATTGTCGCAAGTATTAGCGGTGCAAGTCTCAGGTTAAGACCAAATACACCTACCCTGATTCAGACTTCCATAGACACATAGTCATACTACCAATGGAATTCTGAGGGGTCTATCCAGAGCGAAGTTGTTTCCGTACCATCGGTAAACACAACCTCCTATTACACTTGCATGAGTATCATATACCCAAATATATGAGAACTATGTCATTATGCTTCCACAACACGCACAAGTGTAATACTAGTCTATTCCGCATTATCAATGTCCAATCTCGATAATACTACGACTAGGGATATTTAATGATTAAACCTTCGTGGATTGATACTGTCTCATATCATCTCAATCCAGAACTAATCATATGGACCTTCTATCATTTATACATCTTGGTAATCTAATTACAAATGATAAAAGGGCAATTTCCTTTGTCACATAGTTAATTTGTACAACACCATGATCTGTACAAATAGTGATGCTATGGGTCATAACTGTCCAACAATCTCCCACTTGGCCTATAGCCAATCACTCAAGTGTCCTACACCCGAACTATGTACGGTTAGCTCAAACTTCTGTTGAGAAAATACTTTCGTCAGCAGATTTGCAGTGTTATCATCTTATGTGATTTATTCGATCATCACATTGCCACGATGTATGATCCGAACGAATCAGATGAATATTTGAAGTATATATCTGGATCGTTGATGAGACCATTAATTCTTTAGCCTGTGCTGTAGCCTAGCTCAGCTGCTAACAGAACTATTCCTAATCTGATTAGGATTATTATCATCCAAAAGGCTTCTATTGCTGCCTCAGCTGTAGCAATATTCCACTTTTGTTGTTTATTCGGCAACAGTATCTTGCTTGGAAGATTTCCAGCTCACTGTTCCGTTATTCAAACTGTATAGTACCGTTATTAGGACTTTATAGTCGTTATTATCGGTTAGGAAACTTGCAATAGTGAACCCAGTCACTTCAAGTTATCTTTCTCCATAGTATAAGAAAGCATCCTTAGTTCATCTAAGATACTTAAAGATGTTCTTAACATCAATCTAGTGACTATCACTTGGATTGGCCTGATTGTGACTACATATGCTCAAAGTGTATGAGACACCAGGTCGCGTATATTTACAATGTATGAGTTCTCGGAGAGTGCAAACACTTTTAGATCTATCCCAATAGATCTTTATTCCTAGAATAAAGGTTGTTTCTCCCAAGAATTCTGCGGAGAATTTTCATGAAAGCCAAGCTTTCACCGATTGTATTATGGGAATATCATTTCCAAGAAATGATATGTCATCATTATTTAGGACTTTCACTATCGGTGCGCTCCCACTAACCTCCTTATATACACAAGAATCATTTTCGTTTTGAATTAAATCATATACCATTATGATTACATCAAAATGATAATTCCAAGAACGTAATTCTTGCTTCAATCCATCTATGGATCGAATTAACTTGTAAACCTTGTTTGCTCATTTTGGTACGACAAAACAGTCAAGATGTTGTAAACATCCTCCGAAAGGTTTCCATTAAGGAAAGCGGTTTTGGCATTCCAGCTGCCATATTTCATAAATGAAACATGTAGCTTTAGCAAGCATTGTCCAAATGGATTTAACAATGGAAACGAGTAAAAGGTTTCATCGTAATCGACACAATGTTGATAACGATACCTTTTTGCTACAAGCCCAGGTTAGTACGTGGGTATGTTGCCGTCCATATATGTCTTCCTTGAAGACTTATATAGTACCAATAGGCACAATGCCTTCCGGTACATCAACTATTATCCAAACTTAGTTGGTATACATGGAATCCATTTTGGACTATATGGCACTTTGCCATAATAGGGAGTCGATACCTTGTATCACTTTCTCATAGGTAGTCAGTTCGTGTTCCTCAATAAGATCGACATCTTTATGAGGTGAGATCAGAAACCCATACCCTAGGTTATTTTCTGACTCTCTCCGACTTACGTGGTTCTTGTGTATTTGAAGATTATTGGTATAGTTTCATCCTTGATGAACTATTTGTGTTCCATTAAGGAATCGGTGCCTGGAACAGTATTACTCCGATTTTCATCGAGTTTTACTTTCCTCCCACTTACCACTGCATATCGGTATTCCTCTTAGGAAAACCGCATGGCGAGCAACAATTAAATTGTTCGCTAGTAAGTTGTATAAGTACTATATTTTGGTTTCCCTATGATA
Source organism: Zanthoxylum bungeanum (assembly GCA_019454045.1). Taxonomy (NCBI): domain Eukaryota; kingdom Viridiplantae; phylum Streptophyta; class Magnoliopsida; order Sapindales; family Rutaceae; genus Zanthoxylum; species Zanthoxylum bungeanum. The sequence continues at coordinate 145,895 of SKCR01025404.1, forward strand.
ACCCACAACTAGGCACTTATCCGATTCTTGTTTTAGTTTGGTATCATCCAAACATATGCCTAGCATTCCCAAATCTTCAAGAATGAGAAAACTCAGTTTCTTTCATGTTCATATATAATATGATGTCTGTCTAACAGATTTTTATGGAACCTTATTCAAAATAAGTTTTGCACTGTTTAAAGCTTATCCCTTGAAGGAAATGGTAGCTCAGAGCGACTCATGATTAACCTTATCATGTCCAACAAAATTCGGTTTCTCCGTTAGGACACACCATCAGACTGACGTGTTCCAGGAGGAGTCCTCATTGAAAGAATACTATACTCTTTCAAGTATATGAAAAACTCATTGCTTAAGTATTTTCCATCATGATCTAACTGTGACGGTATTTAATACCTTAGCCGATATGTTTGTCTACTTCGTGTCGAAACTCTTTGAATCATCAAAAGTTTACGATCCGTGTTTCACAAGAAACATATAACCATAACGCGATGCCACATCCGTAAAGGTCACGAAATATTCATATCCACCTCTAGCCTAGCTAGATATGGGCCCACTTACGTCACTATGAACGAGGGCTAACAGATCGTTGGCATTTACACTTTTACCAAGTAAAGGTGTTTTAGGCACTTTGCCTAATAAACTAGAATCGTAGACATTATTTGAATGGAATCAAATATGTCCTAGTACCCACTCTTCGAAAGTGTGGATATACGAGTCTTGTTAATTGTGTCTCAGACAATAATGCCACTCATAAGTGTCAACTGATTAAATCAGTTTGAGCTATTTGTTTGTCATGTTATACGTTTGATATTCATTTATATTCTAAATATAAATATTGTTATTCACATTGATGAGCGGAAAATATATCAATATTTACCGCCCTTTAACTTAATATTTTGTTTAGTTTCTCGGGTTTGATGAACGTTTTGATGTGTTTTAGTTTATTTTGCAGATAAAATAATATCGGATCTCAATGAAATCATTTAGGACGAAATATGGGTCAAATAAGGGCAATTATTGGACTTGATATTTTAATTTTGGAGATTGGAAACTTGAAAGGGCGTTTTTGACGAAGTGTAGTTTTGGAAATTCCAATTTTGCACATCTGTCGTATTTTGGGCATAACTTTTTACTCCGATATCGGATTGAGCTGATTCAAGTTCCAGACTAAATAAGACTCAAAGATCTACAGCTTCGAAATACAAAATAATTTCGAACTCGGATGATTTCATTCCCGAAATTGAGGAACCATCCAGAAGTGTGTTGTGTGTAATTATTAAAGTCACTTTCAATCATTTTCAAAGCAAAAAAATAAATTAATAAATAAATAATAAAAATTATCAAATCATCACCAAAAATGATCAGAGATTAGTGGAGCAATTAATAATGGATTTGGTGGAGCAATTAGTGGAGCAATTGATAATTGATTTGGTGGATGATTTGATGGAGGCAAAATTTTGCCTATAAATACCAAGCCATTTCATTTGTAAAATTCATACTTTCTTCTAAGGAATTCCTTAAGAATACTAAGAAGATTGTATCTTGTTTGTTTATTTATAACTTTTAGTAATTAATTTCCGCTTTCGCACTTTCTTTTCTTTACTTTTCAGTTCTTACCTTCCGCAATTTACTTTTACGCACAGTACCTTTCTTTCTTTAATTTTCAGTTTTTACTTTTCAGTAATGAGGAGGTAACTCCCCTTTGCTGGGGTAAAAGGTAAAACTTTTATTACTAATATTTAGATTAATCTCCCTTAATTATAATATATAAACTAGTTAAAACCTGACTTAACGAGGATACCGCCATATTGGTCGGTTGGTAATTATTTAAATTGGTTTTAACCTGACTAAACTGGGTACCGCCTGATTGTTCACTTGGTAATTAATTATTAATTTGACTTAATATGGATACCGCCTATATGGCTCGTTGGTAATTATCATGCAAAGTTAATATATTATATTAATGGAGATATCTAAAATAGAAGTAATAAAAGTGGATCCTTTTACCTCAACATTTTCTTTTATTGTAATTTTACTTTATTTACTTTTAAGCAATTTACTTTTCAGCAATTTACTTTTCAGCAATTTACTTTTCAGCAATTTACTTTCACAGCAATTTACTTTTCAGCAATTTACTTTTTAGCAATTTACTTTTCAGTAATTTACTTTTCAGCAATTTACTTTTCAGCAATTTACTTTTATCAATTACTTTTCAGTAATTTACTTTTCAGCATTTACTTTCAGCATTTAATTTTCAGTATTTAATTTTCAGTATTTTACTTTATGTCTTTTATTTTATTTAAGTTTTTTTTACTACCCGTAAATATGTGTCGTAACTAAGCCAGTTATCTGGGGTTGTGATGAAATCCAATATCACCGGTTTATAAGGGGTTAAATTATAGTTTGGGTAATTTAAAGGTTTACTTATTAAGTCTTAAGCTTAATGCGTCTTGTTAATTGGCCACAAATAAGATTGATGTGGTAAATCTAAAATAAACTTGACAAAGGAATTTTAGGTTTCAGCCTTAGACTTAATAGCCCACGATCTTCCTTGAGGATAGATAACCCTTTAATAGATTTCCTTACAGGATAGACATATACATGTCAGGTGGGGGTAGCCATTATTGGAACTTAAATTTAATGAATCCAGATAATTTGGTTGACATAGACATATGGTTCAATTGGGTTAAACTAGGTATTTGCGTCTGACCATCGACAGAGGCTTTTGCATAATTTAGTGTTCCAGGTTAGTAAACTTATTTATTACACAAACATAAAATAACCACTTCATCTTTAAAATGATATTGGAAGAAATCACAACCCTAAATAGTTTTTAATATTGAATTTTCTTAAATCTACTTTCGAACAATTTTATTTACTTGTTTTTAAATTTAGAATCATCACCATTTCAAATCAATCCAACAACCTGTTAGATACTAGTAATCATTTGACCTCATAAAATTAATAGATTAGATATTAAGTCATTGTGGGATCGATATTTTTATACTACTTGAACGATACGTGCGCTTGCGTTATACTTGTGTGTTTACGCCGGTCAAGTTTTTGGCGCCATTGCCGGGGGACTTATTTATCTTTTACTATTAGTTTAGGGTTTAGATACGTTACTTGTATCTAATTTCTTTTTACTTATTGTTTTTGTTTTCTTGTGTTTCAGGTTCTCAGAAACTACATGAGAGGAACCAGAAGCTTTGAATTCTGACCGCTTGACCCAGAAATTGAAAGAACCATCAGACAGTTGAGAAGGGAAAGGCGAGAAGGCCAAGAAGCAATCATTAACATGGAACCTGAACCGTTGGAGGTTGCACCACCAATTCCCATTCGAGACAGAACCATTCCGGTGGTTGACAGACTCATTTCCTGTATTGTACTTCCTCCCTTACCAGCAAATGTGTGTGACATCAAAACATACATTCAGATGATTCAGCAGTCAGTTCAGTTCGAGGGGAATGCAACTGAAGATCCTAATGCCCACATCAGTAACTTCCTGGAAGTTTGCAGTACTTTCAACTACAACAGAGCATCAGAAGAAGCAATGAGACTGCGTGTTTTCCCATACTCCTTGAAGGACAGAGCTAAAGCTTGGCTACATTCACTACTAGCAGGTTCTATCACAACTTGGAACACTTTAGCACCAAATTTCTTGCAAAGTACTTTCCACCAGCCAGAACTGGAAAACTGAGGAATGACATCACATCCTTTGTGCAACAAGACTCAGAAACTCTCTACGAAGCTTGGGAAAGGTACAAAGATTTGCTTCGGAAATGTCCTCACCATGAGATTCCAAAATGGCTTCAAGTCCAAACATTCTATAATGGACTTTCTGAAATAATGAGAACCACAATCGATGCTGCTGCTGGAGGAGCCTTGATGGCAAAAGGAGAAGATCAGGCCTGGGACCTAATCGAAGAAATGGCCAACAACAATTCCTTGTGGCCAACAGAAAGGAGCATGATCTAAAGAATTGCAGGAATTTATGAAAGTGGAGCCAATACAGCAGTCAGCGCCAAGCTAGATCAGATATGCAAATTCATGGAGACTCTTACCACTGGATCCATAAGTTCACCATATAGAGGAGCACCAGAGTCGAACCAATTTCAACAGACAGTGGAACAATCCATATTCTAACACCTACAACCCAAGGTGGAGGAATCATCTAAATTTTTCATGGAGCAACAATTCAGGCCAACAGCAGAAATATCCACCACCTGAATTCCAGCAACAGAACAAAAGCCAGGAGCAGGAAAATGAACCAGGAATAACAGAAGTGTTGACCCACTTGAAAAAGATAGAAGCAAAACACGACTCTCAAGCAGCAAGATATGATACTATGTTTCAATCTCAAGCAGCAAAATATGATGCTATGTTTCAATCCCAAGCAACATTAATTCAAAGTCAATCTGCTTCTATTAAAGCACTGGAGAATCAAATTGGACAATTGGCAAATGCTCAGAGTTACAGACCGTCAGGTACCCTTCCTAGCAACACAGAGCCAAATCCAAGAAACATGGGGAAGGAGCATTGTCATGCCATCATGTTAAAAAGCGGTACTGAAATCAACAAAGATGTTGGAGCCAAAAAAACTGCTAAGGAAGTTCCAAAAGAAACAAAGCAATAGATGGAGGAAAAAGAAGCAAAGGAAAAAGAACAGATCATTCCACCTCCACCTTTTCCTCAACGTCTTCAGAAGAACAAATTGGACAAGCAGTTTTCTCGGTTCCTGGAAATCTTCAAAAAGATGCATATCAACATTCCATTTGCAGAAGCGTTGGAACAAATGCCCAGCTATGCCAAATTCATGAAAGACATTCTTTCACGAAAGCGGAGATTGGGAGATTACGAGACAATAGCATTATTAGAAGAATGCAGCGCTATCATTCAGAGGAAACTTCCCCCAAAGTTGAAAGATCCTGGCAGTTTCACTGTTCCTTGCGTCATAGGAGAACATAACTTTGGTAAGGCTATGTTTGATTTAGGTGCGAGTGTTAACTTGATGCCTTTTTCTATTTTCAGGAAATTACAGATTGGAGAAATAATGCCCACCTCAGTCTCTCTACAACTTGCTGATAGAACGCTCGTATTTCCAAGAGGCGTAGTTGAGGATGTGCTGGTCAAGGTTGACAAATTCATTTTCCCAACAGATTTTATTGTCCTTGATATGGAGGAAGATGAAGACGTGCCGATCATTCTCGGGAGACCATTCTTGGCTACAGGTCGAACCATTATTGATGTACAAAAAGGAGAATTAACCATGAGGTTACAGGACCAAGAAGTAACATTCAATGTTTTCAAGGCCATGAATTTCCCAGATGATGAAAAGAAGGAGGAATGTTTCAAACTTGATGTGATACACAGTACCATTCAGAACTCCAATGCAATGCAAATTTCTATTGACAAACTTAAAATATGTCAATCGCATGTGGAGCCTGAAGATAAAGCGTCTTGTGCACTGAAAAAGCCAATTCTTGCACTACAAGCAATAAAAGAGAAAAAGTTCCACCAGCTCAACGAATTGGAGGAATTTCACAATCAGCCTTTTGAGGATGCCAAATTGTACAAAGAAAATGCCAAGAAGAGACAAGATGAGAAGTTAGTGCGCATACAACTGGAACCAGGGCAGAAGGTACTGTTAAACAAATCAATGGAGAAATTCTTCCCATGGAAGCCAAAATCACGGTGGTCAGGTCCATTTGTGATCACCAAGGTTTTATCAGACAGAGCCGTTGAGATACATGATCCTGACTCCAACAAAACTTTCAAGATTAAAAACAAGAGTGTTAAGCACTACTAGGGAGAATCATTTGAGCGACAAAAATAAAGTGTCACACTTTCAGATCCAGCATAAACGTTCGAGCAGTCACGTCTAGCTGACAACTTTAAACTTAGCGCTTGCAGGGAGGCAACCCATGTAATTTTTGTATATATTGTGATTTGGTGTGATTTAAATTTGGTGTGTTTAGTTTTTGCAGATTAAGACATTTCAAGATGGAAGAAGTTCTCGCAAATCTTCACAAGCAATTTCCTTCTCTCCCTCAAAACTCTCTGATGAAAGTCTACAAAGCTCGCTTGGAACGGGTGAGATTACTAACAATCCATGGTGTTCCTAATGACATTCGTTGGGTAACTGAAGCACGAGTCTGATTGGCAGGTGAGTCTTCTAACTCTTTTATTTCACATCTTCCTGGTTTCGGAAGAAGCACCTATGCAAAGAAACGTAGAGCTAAACAAATAGGTGTTTGTTACAAATGTGCATGCTAAAATTGCAATACTCGTTGTCGTTCTTTAGGAATGGTGTCTGATAATCGCGAAGAAAAAATTAAATTCATTAGGGATGGCTTGAGTAAGGAGTCTTTAGATGATATATCTTCAACACTTGAGACGCATCCCAGTGGATATGTTCACATAGCCATTCGCAAATTACATACACAATTCCAAAAAGAAAGACAACAATTAAGTCTTGGGAATCTGACTCAAAAAGACCATGTTTGCCAGTTTATAAGAAAATTGGATGGGAAGCTTATCCCTGACGCATAGACGTCAATCAAGCCGCTACTTTTCTTGTACATATTATATCTCTTTGTCTTTTCCTAATAATTGTAAATTATTTTGTTGTTTTCTTTTATTTTCTCCGACAGGATCCAGACCTTTTTGACTATCACGATTTATTTTACTGTTAACTAATAATCGTCCTTTGGAAGATACTTGTGCTATTATTACTCACCCTTTTTAGGTTTTATAAATTCAACTCATCATTGCACTTTTGAAGACATCCAGAGTAAAACATGGAAGCCACTTCAAGAAGACGAGTTGAAAACATCTGTGTGTTTTGCGGTACTAGTGTTGGTACTAAGCCACAATACGTAGAGGCAGCACATGAATTGGGTCGAGTCTTAGCTGCAAGGAATATGCACTTAGTATATGGCGGAGGCAATCTTGGACTAATGGGAATCGTTTCAAAGGCCGTAAAGGAAAGAGGCAGTCACATTTTGGGAATCATCCCAAAACCCTTGGTAGAAGCAAATCTTATTGGACCATCAAACGGAGAAGAGCTAATTGTGCCAGGTATGTCTGAACAACTGGTAGAAATGATTAATCAAGCTGATGCTTTTATTGCTTTGCCAGGTGGCTTGGGTACATTGGAGGAAATTTTTATAGTGTTATCTTGGGCGAACTTGAACATACACCAGAAACCAATTGGGCTGTTTAACGTTGATGAATTTTATGATTTTCTTTGTGTGTTTCTTGATGATGCCCGGAGAAATGGGTTCGTGTCAAAACCTTTAAAAGAACTGCTCTTCACTGCCAGAACTGTTCCGAATCTAATTGACCAAATCTTAGCCTATGAACCACAAATTGACCCTATCCTTTCAAAGATAAATTGGTCTGAGGACGATTGTGGTAAGAGGCGTCGGATTAATCTGGATCTTAACCTTTAATTTCCTGTAGAATTTCAGCTAACCAGGTACTATCTTCTACACTCTTCTTCTACTGTTTAAGACGTTGAGGACAATGTCTCATTTAGGTTTGGGGGAGAGAATTAATTGATCAGTACCTTATTTTTAGTAAAAAAAATTTCGAAAATTAAAAAAAAAAAACAAAAAATTTGAAAATTTTTCAAAAATTACAAAAATATTTTGCATTTTTTGTTTTTATTTTGACTAAAAAGGTGAAATGGTAAGAGATAGCTGAGTAAGGAGTTTCCACTCCTGAGACGTATCTCAAACCATTTTTTAAACAAGTTAATTTTTGTTTATTTCATTTTGAATTATTTAATTTGTGAATTCTCCTTAACACTGACTAAAATGAATCTTCATATGCTCAGTTGACAGATATTATCAACATATATAGTAACATACGGACATGAGCTAAAATTGAAAAGTTTGTAATATTCAGTGCTCTAGTTTAATTGGAGGAAGCATCTCAAAAAGCAATGGAGTAAAAAAAAAAAATCCGAGATCCGAGTTATTAAGTCTGTAAGGGTGTTTTAACACCTAGTGCCCTAAAACCAACTGGTTTGGGAGTCACTGGCCCAAAGCTCGTTACATGGATCAAAGATGCTGTAAAAATATATATATCTGAAGTCTGAGTAATTAAGTCCGTATGGGTGTCTTAACACCTAGTGCCCTAAAGCCAACTGGTTTGGGAGCCACCAACCCAACACTCGCTACATAGATGGAAGATATTGTATATAAAACAAATAGAGAAAAATCAAAGAAAAAATCAGAAAAATCAGAACAATTATTCCATTGCTACAAAAAGGTGTGAAATCTGATAGAACTTTAGGACAAAAATATTACTCTCTTATCAACTGCACTTATGACTGTTGTGGGCAAAAATGAGTTGATTAATATTTTGTCGACTGTGTATATGGAGAATGGTAAAAATAATCGGAGAATTTACTTATTCGGTAATTTAGAATGAAACAAAACAACTATTGATTTGGAGTAGAAGTTTCACCTGATTAGTCACTAACTTCTTTATTCTCTTTTCTCTTGTCTTTTTACTTTTGTGTGCATTAGTTTCACTACCTTTTTACTTTTGTAAAATATTTTTGGGTATCGTTGCTGTAAGCCCTCACGAGACTATAACTCGCCCACTAGGGACACCTAGGGGTTTAAAGGCTTGTTGCATATGCTAAATGCAACCGTGATCCCTACGAAAGTGGCTTAGTTTAATTTTAATTGTTTCTTGTATTTTATTTTATTTTTTTTCTCGAGGACTAGCAAAATTTTTGGTTTGGGGGTGTGATGAGCGGAAAATATATCAATATTTACTGCCCCTTTAACTTAATATTTTGTTTAGTTTCTCGGGTTTGATGAACGTTTTGATGTGTTTTAGTTTATTTTGCAGATAAAATAATATCGGATCTCAATGAAATCATTTAGGACGAAATATGGGTCAAATAAGGGCAATTATTGGACTTGATATTTTAATTTTGGAGAATGGAAACTTGAAAGGGCGTTTTTGATGAAGTGCAGTTTTGGAAATTCCAGTTTTATGCATCTGTCGTATTTTGGGTATAACGTTTTACTCCGATATCGGATTGAGCTGATTTAAGTTCCAGATTAAAGAAGACTCAAAGATCTACAGCTTCGAAAGACAAAATAATTTCTAATTCTAACGATTTTAAGACCGAAATTGATGAACCATCCATAAGTGTGTTGTGTATAATTATTAAAGTCACTTTCAATCATTTTCAAAGCAAAAAATAAATTAATTAATAAATAATAAAAATTATCAAATCATCACCAAACATGATAAGAGATTAGTGGAGCAATTAATAATGGATTTGGTGGAGCAATTAGTGGAGCAATTTGTTGACGGCTGATTTTGGTCTCAGGGGCAATATGGGAATATCACCTCCGAGGTAATCCTCCTTCAATAGTGAATTTTTTTGGTTATGGGGGACCAAAAGCAAACTTAGCAAAAGACAGATAAACACGTCAATCAACAAGGAGATTTAACGTGGTTCGGTGGGTTTGGATCCGACCTACGTCCACGGACAAAAACAGGATGACACTTTTATTACTTAAACACGCTTCTCAGTTCTTTTTTGTGTTTTACAAGTCGGAGCTTGATGATTCTGATCTTTTTACACATACTCTACCATTCTATTTATAATAGTGAATAAATCAGACTCCTTCTAGTATAAGGATACCTAGTTGAATT